>APFE031268829.1:31990-56108 GCA_000404065.3 Pinus taeda
AGATAGATAGATAGATAGATAGATAGATAGATAGATAGATAGATAGATATGGTTAAAATTTTTATTTGGTCCTATATATACTCTATTTAGCATTCAAAAATACAATTTTAACAATGAAAAATAACACGTTGTATTTTGCACTATAAAAAAGTTTGCACGTGAAAAAATTTGATCCCTCTTAATTCATGTTAGATCTGTACTAATATGGATCTATGCTAATCTAATTTCAAGTGAAAATTGTATGAATGCAAGCAAGATGCGACATACATGATGTCTAATCCACAATTGTGACCCTCTAACACTCGTGGACATTGTCCCATTCACTTTTCTTGATTTCTTGGAGGCTTTTCTCAATTTCTTGCAGCTCCTTGATCAGATTGCTTCCCTGTAGAGAATCTTCAGGGGCCACTCTATTCAAATAAGTTCCCTCTCTTGGCAGTCAAATTATGTCCCTTACACCAAAGTGAGATTTCAAAGCAATGGAGAGTGGAAACCAACAGACAAAAGCTGGCTCATCCACCTATCGTCACTGCGGTGTTTTAGTTCAACTACCAACCCTCACAGCTTACAAGAAACACTAAACCCTTCAACTCTGGTTACTAATGAAATGAACTGAAATAAAATGATATTTTAACATCCACAAGACTAAAAATATTCTATGGGGCTGTCGGTTCCCTGCTTTTTTCCTTTTTTAATTCAATCATTTTCTTACTCAAATGAGTTGGCCCAACCTTCCAACAATCCCCTCAGTCAAAAGACAATGCCAAGAAACAAATGCTAACATATTCCATAACTTTCTCGGATGTCTTTGAACACATCACATTCCAAAATGAAATGTTTTTCCGATTCCACTGCCCCAGACGTGCAAAATATAAACACTCATTCTTCCCAAGCTTCTTTAGGCCTTTTCCACTACCCTTTTTGACACTGAAGCTGATGTGAGTTGGTTATTAATTGAGAAATAGAAAACTTTTTCTTCCATAGAATGCTAGCTCCAATGAAATATTTTTGTTGTAGATCACATGTAGGGTTGAATTCCTCGATGTAGTACTTCTTCTTTCTATCCAACTCTTTTCTTGATACTCGTTTACGAAACCTTTCCATAAAAAAATATGTAGCTCCTTGTTATTTGTGGGAGAGGCATTGAGGTAGATATTATATTTTTGCATCCATGTGTGTTTTTGTCTCATCCATGTTTTCTTTCTTTCACTCATGCCTTCATTGAAGATAACATTAGGTCATTTACCTACTCCCATTTTCTCAATTCCTTTTAGATATCTTATGAGCCGCACCATAGAAATTGCTTCAATGAGAGTTGCTCCTGTTTCACTTAAGATTATCTTATAAGGTACCAAACTTTTTATTTTGAATTTTTTCATGATCAAACATTTTTTGATTTTCTCAATTTGTTTCCATTTTGAGATGGGGATGTTGCTATCCCATAATTCACACCCATATAGCATCACTAGACGAACTAGGAGTCCAAAAAATACTTTAATGGTTTTCCAAACCTATAACTCTACCTCTCTACATATGTTTTGAAGAGCATATAATCATTTCCACCCTCCTAAAATTCTCTTATTTCTGTGGTCCTCCCAATTAATTTTGTTGTTGAAATAAATCCTAAGGTACTTGTTCTCATTTACATCTTCAAGAATGTTTCCTTCAAAGAAGAACGCATGATGGCTATCATTCCTTTTATTAGAGAAAATGGTTATTTTGGTCTTGCTAGTATTGACTTGCATCCCCATTGCTCTACAAAAATGCTCAAGGGCATATAGGTGCATCTAAAATGCATGGGTCGATTTAGAAAGCAATACAATATCATCAATCTATGAAAGAATATTTATCATAAACACCCCCAACTGAACACCATCTCCACTTTGCAGATTTAGCCTCTCTTTCAGTTTATCAAATACATAAACCAAAAAGAGTAGGGGATAGAGGGCCAACTTGATTCACTCCAACGTCACTTCTAAAGCTTTATGAAATACTTACTGAGGTTATAATTTTTACTTTCAGCTCTTCATAAAATCTATGGACAATGACTCTATAATGCAAAGGAATTTCAAGTTCTTCCATTCTATGCCACAAATTATCTCTAGGGACTATGTGTCTTTTTGAAGTCAAGAAAACAACAAAATACTTCTTCTTTGTCCTCCCAAACCTTTTCAATAATGTGTCTCAACGTAATACCATGATCCACTATAGAATGCTTCGGCCTAAAACCCATTTCTCCTTTTTCCCTCTTATCTTTTACTTTTGCTCACTTATTGATCCTATTTTCTACCATGGTGCTGAAAAATTTTGCAAACAAAGAATTGATCATAATGGTTCTATAATTGGAAGGATTATTAATGTCTCCACTTTTAAAAAGAGATATTGCTAGGTTGGTTGTCAAGTCTCTTGGGAATCCTTATTGAATGATGGTGTTGAACATTTCCATGATGTGTGGTGTACGAGTGTTCATTCCCCATTTTAGATACTCTGCTTGAAGTTCAACAAAGTCCTTCCCTTTCATGTTTTCAACTTCTTAATTCCAATCTCCATCTCCTATAATGTGAAGAGGTTTGTAGTTGTGTTGATCATGGGGGGAGGCTCTGCCTGTAGTTCTTTCTCATAAAGTTGTCTTGCATATTAAAAAAATTGATTGGTTGTAATATTAGTTTCGATTTTCTTTTTCCTTGGTTGAAGTTCTTGCCAGAAAAGCTTTGGTTTATTCTTTCCTAGATATATTAACTCTTCTCGCCTTGTTTGCATGAACTTCTCCTTTTTTCTTTTTAGTATCTACTTATATAAATTTACATTCATCTTCTACTTGCTCACCTTTTACAAGGTTCTCCTTGTGAGTTTGCATTCCTCATCAAACCAAGTGTTTACAGGAAAACAATTTAATTATGATTTCCTATTTTTTGCTCTTTTGCATTTCTCAAGTGCACTTTGAATTATATCTCTTAATTCATGACTGTTTTGAATCTTTGGAAACCAATTTTCTCCTTTTGAATTAATCTCTTTGACGTTGTCTTGAAGATAGTACAATTTTCTTGTGTTAGAAGAATTCCCCCCCCCCCTAAAAGTGATTGCCGAGAGAATTAGATTTTCCTCCTACGTTGCCTTTCTTCTAACAATGATAACTTTATATAAATTGGGTTATGATCTGATTTTAAGTCCCAAATATGCTCTCCAATCTTAACTTCATCTATCTTTTCTATCAAGCTTTGTGAACAAATCACATAGTCAACAACACTTGCCCCATTGTATGTGTTGGAAGTGAAGTTCCCACACCTTTTCCATCTATCTAGACCATTGCAAATAATCGAGTTGAAAGCACTCCTCTCCAAAATGATTGCTAACTTTGTCATGTTCTGAACACCTTAGTCATTGGGGATTCTCCTTTTCAATGAGCCAAATAGGATTGTGATCCTCTTTGCAACAAAAGAATAATAGCTTGTTGATTTGTTGTTCTAGCTTTGAAATCTCCCACTAAAAGAACTTCTCCCTACTGAGAGTACCCTCGTAGCTCTAGTAAACACTTCAGCTCTCTGGTGACAAATGGATCCATGTTTAAAAAATATTTTTTTTTAATAATGTTTTTTCCATCGATTTATGTTCTCTCACACCTCAACAATGGACAAAGCATATTCTCGTCATAGTCGTCCCATATTTAATCTGGATGATCTAATTATATTTAAAAAAAATAAAATCAACAAAACCTTGTCCACCAAATCTTCTACTAATTAAAATGCTTTAAAATTTTTCAGCCTACTTATATTCAAAAATATATTTTAAATAATAATAAAACAACTTATAGCTTTATCACCAAATTTCAATACTAAAAACCATTTCATTTATAAATTAAAACAAAAATATATTTTAAATAATAAAAAATCAACTTATAATTATATTACCAAATTTCAATGCTAAAAACCATTTCATTTATAAATTAAAACATACGGTTGAGTCTCAAAATGGCCTCCCCTCTCCCTCGATCCACATCCATGTGTGGCATGACACAGTTTCATCGTGACAAGTATGTACACTCATCAAGATATTTAATTGAAACATTGATTCGTTATGATATGGTCTACATCGACACATAATTATTCGATATGTTGTATAACCGTTGTGTTGCAGCTCACCAATCCTGATTTTGACATATTGTTTGGTTAGTCTGTCATGGAGTCTTCATCTACAATCAAAACAATTGTGCTGCACCACAAGTTTCAAATGCTTAAGACTAATTTGTACATTGGATCGGTGCTGCACCACTAGACTGGAACGTAGCTTTCTTCATTGATGCTAAACAGTGAAACCCTTCCAGTACTCTACAACAAGGTGAATTAATAAATTAAATTATTTCATAGAACAAAACATAGGAAAACAGACCTTAACATAAATTTCTAGTAGCTCTGAAAATTGAATTTATCATAACCACTCACCTCTGGATGGCGTAATTAGTTATGATCAACCAACCCTTTGCGTTGAAATATAATTCCAACTACAGTGTTTGCCGTGCAGCAGAAAACCGCCATTGGAGTTCCCCGCTATTTCCATTTTGTTCATTTGCGATGCAATTGTGCGATGCGATCAAATCATAGATCGCTATCACACATTAACGTATTGCACCCTTGCTTTTTCACTCATGTTAATGCTTCACTTGTTTTCTCTCCCGCCGACGCAAAGTTGCGATGCAATCCAAATTGTAAATCGCATATCTCACCCTTTTCTCAAAATCAAAGTTGTTGTACAGGCCTGCAGTAAATGAATTTGACGTGAAGTAGAAGTTTCATTTATCGCTAGTTTTGTCATTAAAACAATAAATGTAATTTACTATGTTCGGTAAACGTTGGTAAGATTTTAATTTTATTGTTTTCTATTTTCACGGGAGTATGGCAAGTAAAACCATATATATTCCTGTGTTTGATTTTGTTAATGTGTGTGCAAAGGAAAAACTCGCTGCAGCGAATGGAAGAAGAATACACACAACAATGTGAAGTGATTGTAAAGTTGTTGTTTTGCTGAGAATGTAATAAGAAGAAAACGCAGCAGCGTAGAAGTGTGAAGTGAGGGTAGACGCAGTAGCGCCCCGTAGAAATTTTTATGCACAACAGTGCAATGGTAATGGTGTAGTTGTTCATTGAAAAATGAGATAAGCACACAATAGCGCGAACTCATGAATGAAAATTTTATGCGCAACATTGTAGAGATTGAAATGTAATGCAACACGCAGAAGCGTGAGTTTTTTGGAAGTTCGTTGGTGAAAGACGAAGTGAAGCATAGCAGCAAGAAGGTAATGCATTGCCCTGTTTTGTTTTGTAAAACATGAAATGAAATATACATGCAGCAGCGTCAGTATAGTTATTGTTGGTGAATATGTTTTAGACAGGAGAAGAGAGAGTCTGTAATGCACATCAGTGCAGAGATATTACAGCGTGAGCGCCATTGTGAAGAGTAGCGCACGAATGTTTTTTTAGAAAACGAACTGCAATGTAATGTGTGGCGCAACAACGCGATAGCAAGAAGGAGATGCACAACAGTGCAAAGATTGAAACTTAAGTTTTATTGTCTGTTTATAGAGAGGGTGGAAGCGCAGTAGCACATATGAATGTAGTTTTTGTTGTTTTCATATGAAATGCAAGTGAGGCACAACAGTGCGAGAGTTGTTGTTTGTTGAAATGAAAAAGGAAGCACACATCAGTGCACAAGTGAAGAAATTTTTCACACAACAGTGTGAATGTAATGCAAAGAATACACGGCAGTGTGAAGTCTTTGCAGTTGTTCATTGAGAATATGAAAGGGAACTCGCAGTAGAGCGAATGTAAGACGTTTATTTTTACACACAGCAGTGTGAATGTTCTGTTTGTTGTTGAACATGAAATGTAATACACAGCAGCGTAGAATAGCAATGTAATGGGAATGCATAGCAGCGTAGAGAAATTTTTTGGTTGTTGAATATGCAAAGGACAATACGCGGAAGCCTAAATGTAAGTTTTTTGTTACAGCAGTGAATGTAAGAAATTTTACACACAGCAGTGTAAAATTTCAAAGCAGAGACAGAGAAAATTATTTGTGTGGAAATGAAATGTTCCCTAGTTGTAATCCCTCTATGTGAGGAAGATGCTTTTGTAAGAGCAGTTGTGAAATCCCTCTGTCTGAGGAAGACGATTTATGTAACAGTTGGTTTCCTGTTAATGAATAGAAGATTTTTTTTGAGTTGCTGAAACTCTGTCTGCAGAAAAATAATTTTAGTTTCCACTGTGTTAAGATCCTGCAAAAACAGAGTATTGTTCTTTGTTCACTTATTTGTTTGGAATTATCAGAAATTCCAAACGGTGGTATCAGAGCTTGTCTAGGCTCTTTGAAGGTGTCAAAGAAGCTGAAGGAAGGATTTTTTACTGCAACAGCTTCTCCAGCAGAGTGAAGACTGAGTCAAGAAAAATCCAAGGTATTTCTCAAGTTTTTTTTTTTTTGTGTTACTGTTGAAGACAGTCAGTGATTTTTAAATACACAATAAAGTATTTGAAGCATAATTTAGAGTGCTAGAATCGCTGGCTCTAGCACTAGCATGGGTATCTTTAATACTCAGCTCCCACTATTTAATGGGAAAAACTATGACTATTGGGCAATAACCATGAAAGCCCTACTTACCTCACAAGACTTATGGGAATTTGTTGAGGATGGTTTTGAAGAACCAACATATGAAAATGAGTTTAATAACTTAACTTAGACATAGAAAGAACTGCTGAAGAGAAATAAGGAGAAGGACTGTAAAGCCCTCTACTCTTTGTATCGAGCAATGGATGAGAATGTGTTTGAAAAGATAGCAGCAGCTGAGAGATGCAAAGAATCATGGCAAACTCTCAAGATAGCCTATTAAGGCATGGAGAAAGTGAAGACAGAAAAACCTCAATTCATTGAGGAGGAAGCTTGGGATGGAAGCATAGAGAAAAGAGTGAATGATAAAAACTCTTTGTCTCATGATGAAGATGATGAGGAGATGGCTAAAATACATCCCCAAACAGTAGCATCAACACAAGGGGAGCAAGAGACACCCTTGAGGAGAAATGAAAGTGCTTCTCCAAGCACACCACAAGGAGGAAATTCAAGTGCTTCTTCAAGCACTTGTACACCAAATGAAGGTATGAACTCTTTGTTTCCTTTGTATTGTCATGTTGATGACCATGTTCATTTCGAAGAAGCAATTAAGGATAGGAAATGAATAGAACCCATGAATGGGAGAAAGGAATTGAAGTTCCTTGAAGATCTGTTTAAAGAGTATGGAGTTCGATACGTAACTCTTGCCAAGATGGCCGAGATGGGCTTCACTGCCAACACCCTTATCAATATGACAGAGGAAGAGATTGAAGATTTGATGAAGACCCTGGTAGAACTCTACCATATGGATTTTATTATAGGGGAGAGATATGAAATTAAATCTACCATAAGAGCACAGAAGGAGTAGGTTGCAGATATTCTGAACAAACCATTGGAGCATAAAAGTTTTGAATTTTTAATGAAGTGTCTAGGTATGACTGATAACCCAGCAGTTGAAATTAAAGGGGAGTGTTGAAATATAATTCCAACTGCAGCGTTTGTCGTGTAGAAGAAAACCAACATTAGAGTTCCCTGCTAATTCCATTTTGTTCATTTGCGATATGATTGTACGATGTGATCAAATCACACATCGCTATCGCACATTAAACTGTTGCACCCCTGCTTTGCGCTGATTTTGATTTCGCGATGCGATTAAATTGCAAATCACACTCATGTTAATGCTTCACTTGTTTTCTCTTCCGTCGACACAAAGTTGCGATGCAATCCAAATCGCAAATCGCATATCTCACCCTTTTCTCAAAATCAAGGTTGTTGTACAGGCCTGAAACAAATGAATTTGACATGAAGTAGAAGTTTCATTTACCACCAGTTTTGTTATTAAAAGAATAAATGTAATTTACTCCAGTTGGTAAACGTTGGTAAGATTTTAATGTTATTGTTTTTTATTTTCATGAGAGTATGGCAAGTAAAACCATATATATTCCTATGTTTGCTTTTGTTAATGTGTGTGCAAAGGAAAAACTCGCCGCAGCGAATGCAAGAAGAATACACACAGCAGTGTGAAGTGATTGTAATGTTGTTGATTTGTTGAGAATGTAATAAGAAGAAAACGCAACAACGTAGAAGTGTGAAGTGAGGGTAGACACAGCAACACCCGATAGAAATTTTTATGCACAAAAGTGTGATGGTAATGGTGTAGTTGTTCATTTAAAAATGAGAGAAGCACACAGCAGCGCGAGCTCATGAATGAAACTTTTATGCACAACAGTGTAGAGATTGAAATGTAATGCAACACGTAGAAGCGTGAGTTTTTTGGTAGTTCATTGGTGAAAGACGAAGTGAAGCGCAACAGTAGGAAGGTAATGCATTGCCCTGTTTTGTTTTGTAAAACATGAAATGAAATATACGTGCAGCAGCGTGAGTATAGTTATTGTTGGTGAATATGTTTTAGACAGGAGAAGGCAAAGTCTGTAATGCACATCAGTGCAGAGATATTACAGCCTGAGCTCCATTATGAAGAGTAGCGCGCAAATGTTTTTTGAGAGAACGAACTGCAGTGTAATGTGTGGCGTAGCAACGCAATAGCAAGAAGGAGATGCACAGCAGTGCAGAGATTGAAATGTAAGTTTTATTGTCTGTTGATAGAGAGGGTATAAGCGCAACAACGCATATGAATGTAGTTTTTGTTGTTTGCATATGAAATGCAAGTGAGGCACAACAGTGTGAGAGTTGTTGTTTGTTGAAACAAAAGGGGAATCACGCATTAGTGCACAAGTGAAGAAATCTTTCACACAGCAGTGTGAATGCAATGCAAATAATACATGACAGCGTGAAGTCTTTACAGTTTTTCATTGAGAGAACGAAAGGGAACTCGCAACAGAGCGAATGTAAGAAGTTTATTTTTACATACAACAGTGTCAATGTTCTGTTTGTTGTTGAACATGAAATGTAATATGCAGCAACGTAGAAAAGCAATGTAATGGGAATGCACAACAGTGCAGAGAAAGTTTTTGGTTGTTGAATATGCAAAGGACAATATGAGGAAGCATAAATGTAAGTTTTTTGTTACTCCAATGAATGTAAGATATTTTAGACACATCAGTGTAAAATTTCAAAGCAGAGACAGAGTAAATTATTTGTGTGGAACTAAAACATTCCCTCGTTGTAATCTCTCTGTGTGAGGAAGATGCTTTTGTAACAGAGTCGTGAAATCCCTCTGTGTGAGGAAGATGATTTATGTAACAGTTCGTTTGCTGTTAATGAATAGAAGTTTTTTTTTTGAGTTGCTGAAATTTTGTTTGCAGCAAAACAATTTTAGTATCCGCTGTGTTAAGATCTTGCAAAAATAGAGCATTGTTCTCTATTCACTTATTTGTTTAGAATTATCAGAAATTCCCAACAGTGGTATCCGAGCTTGTCCAGGCTCTTTGAAGCTGTCAAAGAAGCTGAAGGAAGGCTTTCTTGCTGCAGCAGCTTCTCCAGCAGAGTGAAGACTGAGTCAAGAAAAATCCAAGGTATTTCTCAAATTTTTTTTTTGTGTTACTGTTGAAGATAGTCAGTGATTTTTAAATACACAATCAAGTATTTGAAGAATAGTTTAGAGTGCTAGAATGGCTGGCTCCAGCACTAGCATGGGTATCTTTAATACTCAGCTCCCACTATTTAATGGGAAAAACTATGACTATTGGGCAATAACCATGAAAGCTCTACTTACCTCACAAGACTTATGGGAATTTGTTGAGGATGGTTTTGAAGAACCAACAGATGAAAATGAGTCTAATAACTTAACTTAGGTAGAGAAAGAACTATTGAAGAGCAATAAGGAGAAGGATTGTAAATCCCTCTATTATTTGTATCAAGCAGTGGATGAGAATGTGTTTGAAAGAATAGCAGCAGCTGAGAGATCCAAAGAAGCATGGAAAACTCTCAAGATAGCCTATCAAGGAATGGAGAAAGTGAAGATAGCAAAACCTCAGTTCATTGAGGAGGAAGAGTGGGATGGAAGCATAGAGAAAAGAGTGAATGATAAAAACTCTTTGTCTCATGATGAAGATGATGAGGAGATGGCTAAAATACATCCCCAGACAGCAACATCAAAACAAGGGTAGCAAGAGACACCCTTGATGAGAAATGAAAGTGCTTCTCCAAGCACACCACAAGGAGGAAATTCAAGTGCTTCTTCAAGCACTTGTACTCCAAATGAAGGTATAAACTCTTTGTTTATTCTATATTGTCATGTTGATGAACCTATTCATTTCGAAGAAGCAATTAAGGATAGGAAATGGACATAACCCATGAATGGGAGAAAGGAATTGAAGTTCCTTGAAGATCTGTATAAAGAGTATAGAGTTCGATACGTAACTCTTGCCAAGATGGTCGAGATGGGCTTCACTACCAGCACCCTTGTCAATATGACAGAGGAAGAGATTGAAGATTTGATGAAGACCCTGGTAGAACTCTATCATATGGATCTTCTTATAGGGGAGAGATATGGAATTAAATCTGCCATAAGAGCACAAAAGGAGCAGGTTGTAGATATTCTAACCAAACCATTGGAGCAGAAAAGTTTTGAATTTTTAATGAAGTGTCTGGGTATGACTGATAACCCAGCAGTTGAAATTAAAGGGGAGTGTTGAAATATAATTCCAACTGCAACGTTTGTCATGCAGTAGAAGATCGCCATTGGAGTTCCCTGCTATTTCCATTTTGTTCATTTGCGATGCGATTGTGCGATGCGAATGTTTTTTGAGAGAACGAGCTGCAATGTAATGTGTGGCGCATGAGCGTGATAACAAGAAGGATATGCACAGCAGTGCAGAGATTGAAATGTAAGTTTTATTGTCTGTTGATAGAGAGGGTAGAAGTGCAGCAGCGCATATGAATGTAGTTTTTGTTGTTTGCATATGAAATGCAAGTGAGGCATAGCAGTGCGAGAGTTGTAGTTTGTTGAAACGAAAAGGGAAGCACACATCAGTGCACAAGTGAAGAAAATTTTCACACAGCAGTGTGAATGTAATGCAAAGAACACCGCAGCGTGACGTCTTTGCAGTTGTTCATTGAGAGAACGAAAGGGAACTCGCAGTAGAGCAAATGTAAGAAGTTTATTTTTACACACAGTAGTGTGCATGCTCTGTTTGTTGTTGAACATGAAATGTAATACGCAGCAGCGTAGAATAGCAATGTAATGGGAATGCATAGCAGTGCAGAGAAAGTTTTTTTATTGTTGAATATGCAAAGGACAATACGCAGAAGCGTAAATATAAGTTTTTTGTTACAGGAGTGAATGTAAGAAATTTTACACAGAGCAGTGTAAAATTTCAAAGTAGAGACATAGTAAATTATTTGTGTGGAACTGAAACGTTCCCTCTGTGTGATGAAGATGATTTTGTAACAGCAGTTGTGAAATCCCTCTGTGTGAAGATGATTTATGTAACAATTGGTTTCCTGTTAATGAATAGAAGTTTTTTTTTGAATTGCCGAAACTCTGTCTGCAACAAAACAACTTCTGCTGTATTAAGATCCTGCAAAAGCAGAACATTGTTCTCTGTTCACTTGTGTGTTTGGAATTATCAGAAATTCCCAACAGATCTGTCCCATAAGCTGAAACCGGAAGGAAGGTTCACCATGTATTAATACAGAGCGCCAATCTGATGCGGCGGGGGCAGGTGGCAATGAAACCGCGGAAAGGTCAAAAATCAAAGGGTTTGTATCCCCCACAGATTACAGAAAACCATGTACTCCTCTTTGTCGGTTCGGTGTAACAGTAAACACTAGGTTTCATGTATTCTTCTATTGTTTATGGCTGAATAGTGGAAAATATTTGCAAAAAACAAAAGGGAGTTCTCGAGATGAATCATAGGTTTCGTCTTTCTGTGTGTGGTTTCGATGAGAGACTTATATTTGAATCAACAAAGGCATTATGTTCACAAATGCCAAACATTTAAACAATATAATAATTTTCACAGATACACTTCCTGTGTGGTTTCGCTGATACACTTGTATTTTAATAGTCATTGCGTTCAGAAATGGCAAACAATAATATTTTTATGTTAAAAACGTGACACATGTTCTGATGAGTTGCATTTAATATAATAGCCTACGGTTATTGTATTTATAAACAACTACACGTAATACAAATATGAGAAAGATTGTGGCACAAATATTCTATCTTCAATTTTATACAAATAATCTACAGACCCAACGTGATATAACGAGGTGAGATGCAGTGATTTATTTACTTTATTGATGTTTCCCAGCAACACGTGAGTAGGGCATCCGATGACTACATATATTTGTTTAATAATGGAGGTAGTTTACAGTTCACTTAATTTAATAGGTTTAAAAAAATAAAAAAATTAATATTTAATGAAGTATAATATTTATTTGAAGTTTAACGGTTAGTTTTGGGGTCAATTTTATAAAATGAAAAGTAAAAAGTAATATGATTTTAGCCAGGAAAAAAAATTCTATGATATGGGTTATTCATTTAAATTCACTTTTATTAAATTTTTAATTAATTTTTAGTAAGAGATTTGTTTAATTTTTTTACTCTATATAATATTTTAATATTAGTAATAAGTAGTGTTATAAATGTGTTTATTTAGCAATAGGTTTTTAAAATTTTAATTTAATTATTAATAATTATTAAGTGGATGGTAGGGATTTCACTTCCACTAAATATTTTTAGCTTATTTATGGTAATATAGACAAATTAAAGGTGGTCTTTTTAATTAGATTGATTAATTAAAAAAATGTGATAAGAATAAGTGTCATATGTTTTTTTGGTTATATGTTATTCATAAACTATGGTATTGTAGCTTATTTACAAACTAAAAATCCCCATGCTAAAGTGGGGGTAAATTTCCATGGCTAATTATTTTGTTCCAAGTTTTTTTAAATGTATATATGTTTAACTTATACTAACTCTTTTTTATAAATAATAATAATAATAATAATAATAATAATAATAATAATTGAGCTCTCCAACCTAATATGATAGAGATGTTGTAATGTCTTCTCTTGTTTTGTTTAACATTCTTATTTGGTTAAATTACATAAAAGTAAAAATAGAATAAAATAGTTAATTCAACATTGGTAATTTTTGGACTCTAGATTTTGAATATAATATTTTAAAAATATAACATAATATTTGTTATTCTTTCAATAAAATTACTCTTTTTTTATTGGGATAAGAGGTGCTCTCCAACTCGATCTGTTAGAGATGTAACGTGACATAAGAAATTGTGTTGTCAACATTTTGAATCAGTAAAACTAAAATTAAGATAGGGTAGAGATGTAAAACTAAAATTAAGATATGGTAGGGATGTAAAAATAAAATTAAGATATCGTAGAGATGTGTAACTTAATGTAACCTAATATAATGCAAAACATGTTCAATAGGTGAAAATACAATAAAAATAAAAATAACCCTATAAAAATTAAATGATTGAAACAAAAACGACCCATGGTATTCATGTGAAATATGACTGGGGAAATTAAATTATCCTAGATCCATCTTAGTTTCATGTTATATTTAGGTATATAATTAGCTATAGAAAATGATGGCATTGAATCCATGTAGCCTCTAAAGCTAAAAGTTTTTTATGGATATGTTTGCTATAGGAATTTGTATGGATCTATTGGGTGGGTGGCCCTATGTCTTTTTGTATGTTTTGTCTCTATTATTGCATGGATGAATAGATAACATGTATATATGCTTAGAAACTTCAAAGCGTCCCATAGTCTACTCAAAGATATAACAAGATGTTTTTAAGAAGAGTTGGGTTAAGCAGGATTTTGCCAGGTACATAACCCTTTCTAGTGGCTTCTTGATAATCACTTTAATACCAGCATAGATCCATCTTAAGTAATTTAACATGAGTTGAGAGGATCAAATTTCTTCAAGTGCAAACTTTTTAGAGTGCAAAGTACAATGTGTTATTTTTCATTGTTTAAATTGTATTTTTGAATGATAGGACCAAACGAAATTTTTAACTATAATTTTTTTTTCTATGTATAGGTTATATGAAGTCATATCGACATAAATTAATCATTATAAATATTCAAATAATTTATTTAAATCTCTTGGTGAAATATTTTTTAAAAGTATAAGAGTTAAACATGTAATTCACACATTTTTTTACTTCTAATTACTTTATAACATATTCATTTTTTTTAATTATAGCAGACACTATTTTTTATTTAAAACATATTTTTCATTTTTTATTTTTATTTTAAAAAGACACGGATGGAAGGACAAACTTACACATTTCCTCATACTCATACTGGGTTGTAGAATGAGACGCTCAACTCAATTGAGCCTCAACTCGATAAAGTATGTAACATGCTCTCTTAATTTGTGTGTAATAATATGATATAGAAATAGAGCTCTCATGCATCTAGGATGGTAAGTTTAGAAATGAATAAGCTTAACTAAGAAAGTGAGCCGGGGTGAGGGGAGGAGGTGGGGGAACAATTAGGTAAAATATAATTATTACATTTTATCTGTTATTTATGCTTACCTTCATCTACCTTTTATTAGGTTTCCACAATTAGGTAAACTATAATTATTACATTTTATCTGTTATTTATGCTTACCTTCATCTACCTTTTATTAGGTTTCCACAGATATTGGATAAATTAAACTAAATTAAATAAACTAATAATTAAAGAAAATAGTTAATTCAGTATTGGTAGTTAATATAATATTTTTTACATTTTAATAAAGTTACTCACTTTTTATTGGACTGAAAGGGGCTCTCCAACCTAGAGATGTGTAAAACCAAATGTAATGTAAACATTTTGACTTGGTTAAAATAAAATAAAAATAAAAATATGGTAAAAATGTGTAACTTAATGTAACATAATATAATGTAAACATTTTAACTATGTGAAAATAAAATAAAAATAACGCTATAAAAATTAAAGGACGAAAAAAATAAAACCAACCCATGGTATTCATATTAAACATAACTTATTTAAGAGGGAAATTAAACTATCCTAGATACATCTTAGTTTGATATTGTATTTAGATACATAATTATCTATAGAAAATGATGGTGTTGAATCCATGTAGCCTATGAAGCTAAAAATTATTTTATGGATATGTCCGCATTTGAATTTGCATGGATCTATTGGGTGACCCTATGTCTTTTTTTATGTTTTGTCTCTATTGTTGAAAGGATGAATATATAAAGTGTATATATGCATAGAAGCTTCAGATCTTTGTGGAGGCTATTTAATGATTCAAGAAGGTGGTTTTAAAAAGAGTAAGGTTAAGAATGATTGTGAAATGTACATAACTCATTCAATTGGCTTCTTTGATAATCACTTTAATATAATATAGATACTATATTCTCTTAATTTATGTGTAATAATAAGCTATAGAAAAATATCTCTAATGCATTAGGACGGTAGGTTTAGAAATGAATAATCTTAACTATAAAAGTGAGTTGGGGTAATGGGAGGAGGTGGGGAAATATTAGATAAAATTAAGATGGATCTTTGAGTTAGTTTTTATTGTTTTTTTTAATTTGACAACAAGGGATGTATCATGAAGTAAGAGTTTATTAATAATTGTAGATTGATGTCTAGTGATGCTTAATGACCATTTAATTTATATGGTTGTACTAGTGGTAGTGTATTGGAAATCCTTTGTTGCAGTAGAACAATTCTTAGATGGTTGCGAGATGAACAATTATTAGATAGTTGCAAGATGCTCGTATGAGTGCAATTTTCAAGCCCCAATGCCTATTTTTCCAACCATTTTTCAAATTTTTAGTGTATAAGTTTTTGGAGATCATTTTTCATGAATATTTTTTCCTTCAATGGTCGAGGGCTTCTAATCGTGGCAAGGTTCCATCATGAACTATTACTATTGTATCGTTTGGGCATTCAACACATTATGCAGTGGAAGGTAGAGAGGTTGAGTTCATCAATCTCAAATCTATGCCATTAAGAGCCATATTTACAACCTCAATTAAATTTATTTCATGTCCCTCATCTCTCTCTCTCCCTCTTTCCCCACATATGTTTCCCTCCTATATCCCCCTCTCTCTCCATATTCATGTATGATTCCCTCCTCTCTCCCTTTCCCTATCCCTTTCTCCCTCACCTCTATCCCCTCCCCCCCTTTCTCTCTTTCTCTCTCCCTTCTCCTTCCCATATTTCCATTTCTTTATTTATCTTCGTTTCCTGACACTCTCTTTCGCAATAAGTATTTCCCCCCTCTCTCCCCATAATTCTCCCTCTCTCCAACCCTTTCCCTATCCCTTTCTATCTCTCCCCTTGTAACCACCCCTCCCATATCTACCTACTTTCACCGACCTGCTAAAGTAAACAAGTTGAGGGCTACTATGGCATGACTCAACCTCCTAGATCACATTAAGGAAATGGAGTTGACATAATGAAACCTTACTGACCTTCCTCATGAGCTACATGACCCACATGAGCTAAACAACCACTCTAGGTGCCCAAACCCTAATCTAACTTACATTTTTAGTGATACGGACTCCCAGTATCTTGCATAATAAGGTAAGATAGGGACTATAACCCTCCAGTTGTATGGATAACCCTGCCTCCTAGTGATAGCAGTCTAGATTTCCTAGTTTTGAGCATGTGACCCCCAAATCTAAGCCACATTTTAGGGCTAGTATCCAAACCTCTGCCCAAAAATTGATAGAAATTTTCAGAGTGATGAATGACACAAGGAAAAATCCATTAATGCAAAACTTAGTCAAGAAATTTACCTATCTAGGCCTAACCATGATAGAAATTTTGTCAAACACAGTGTGAAAATGTCATCTACAAGTCATGAATGCATATTTCAAAATAGGGGTCTAATACTTATATGAGGATCATCAAGAAGGTCTAATGCCCTCTCTCAATAGCTACAATAAAATTTATTAGGTCATGCATTCAGTAATCAACCATTTACCACTCAAAACATGATAAAATCCATAACTAGAATTTGTCAAAAAACCATGTTTATAACCAACATATAACCAAAATACTAAGAATGATAGAACAACCATCAAAGCCACATAATAAAAAGTATATATACCAATGAAATGCAAGAGTAAAGGAGCTCTTATTATTATATGTAAAAAACAACTAGGTCAAGGATTTCCACGTACAACCCAGTCATAGTTTGGGTTGAACCAAATCTTTCTTTTAACTAATCCCCCTCCTGCCATATTCCAAGCATGAATGTGGGACTCACAACAAAACAACCAAAATTCCTCAGGCTTTTCCAAAATCTTGCTAAAACGTGTTAAGGGACTACTATCCCTGAAAAAGCACCTGCACAGCCAAGCTTTACCGCAATCCCGCCATTACCAATCAAGGGATTCCTAAGCCCAAACAAAAAATACACTACCAGGCTTTACCTTAAGCCCACCAAAATCATTCAAGGGATCACTAGGGCCCAAACAATCTTGGATGCATCTATATTTCTTCACCAATACCTTGAGAAATTTTCCCGTCTCCACCCTCAGGATTTACCGCAATCCTACTAAAACCAATTAAGGGATTCATAGGCCCTTAGGAATTTTCCTGAGACCATCTCACCGGGCTCCAAAACCGTCAAACAATTCAAAGCTCAACCACTTGAGAAAACCCCATCACATAATGCCTATCTAGAAATGGAAAGGAAAGGCTAAAACCACTATCATACATAGAAAAAATGATGCCAATGATAGCAAGAGAACTAAATACACATATGCTTGTACCATGCACACCAAAAAAGCAAGGAAATCATACATGCAACTCAATACTTGCAAGAATCTCATTGTTGCCACTTGATCCCACTCTTCCTTGCTTAATATTTTCTTTCCTTTTCCTTTGTGTCCTTCCTTTGCATTCCTTTCTCTAATGTTATATTGCTCCAAGGATGCTTTGTGTGTGAGAGTATGAGAGAGAGAGAGAGAATAAAGACAGAGAGCTCCAAGCAAAGACTGACAGAAGTTTAACCAACAAAATCTGTGAATTGATCCTCATAAGCCTTTTATTATTGAGGCCTCTATTTTCTTCATTTTCCTCTATTTTCCTCTCATGAATTTTTGTGACCTTTCACCTTCCTTTTCTCCAATTTTCCTTCATTTTCATAAATAAAATTTCAATTAATGCATGTTTTCCTTTTCAAATCATTTTCCGATTTAATGAGCCATAATAAACCAAATGAACACCCACTAGGATTTTTTTCCCCAACATTCAGCTTCAAATACATGTCCCATGACCTTGGTCTTATTTTTCCTTTATTAACTTTATTACATGAAATTTTAACTTGAGGCTATTACAAACCCCTCCCACTTAGGGGAACACATTCATTGGTGTTATATGACACCTACGACCAACAAACCTACTGCAAGCCAAACCATACTAGCCATGGAGATTTATAACTTAGCTTGATGAGGCATTTACAATGAACAACTTGTTGAAAATAAAACCCACATAACAAACATGACAACATGACAATCATACCACTTATTGCACCTTTATAAAACAACTCATTGCAATATTTACAATAAAAACCATGCATAAATATATACACATACCAAAACTCCTTTGTTGTAATCGATAAATAATGAAGGATACACAACGCGCATTTGATCAGCCATCTCCCATGTAGCTTCATCGTGCCCAAAGTTCTTCCACTGCACTTTAAATTGCTCAATCAATCAATTCTGGAGCATGAGTTGTTCTGCTGCAATATGCACTGAGTTTTTGTCTAAAATTATCCTTCTGGCTCAACCTGCAGTTTAGACCAATCAATCACATGATCAAAATCTTTCACATATCTTTTAAGCAATGCAAAACATCATGGACTTTCACTATCAGTGGTAGTGTAAGTTTGCAAGCCACTGGTCTAATCCTTTCAAGGATCTTGAAAGGCCCGTAATCCCAAGGTGCAAGCTTTGTAGATGACCCTATCAGCAAGGAGCTCTTCTTGGTCTTGATGCACAAGTGTAACAACCCTAGTTAGAAATCCATGTAAAAGTATATAAGACCGCAGTTGATGGGACACATATTCCAATATGAATGGTGGGAAAAAAATCCTACCGGGTGTTCATTTTAGTTATTATGGCTAAAGGAAATGGCAAAGGCTTTGGAAAGGCAAAATGACATTTTTGGCACATTTATTTATGAAAATAATGGAAATTAGGAGAAATGGAAGCTGAAAGGTCATAAGTTGCATGTGAGGAGGAAAATGAAGGAAAATAATGGAAAATGAAGAAAATAGAGGCCTCATTAATAAAAAGGCTTTTGAGGATCAGTGGGTAAGCTTGGTCAATTTAGTTTTGGAGCTCTCTCATTATTCTCTCTCTCACACACACTCTTGGACACTTAGAGTTTTATTGGAGCACTTTGGCATTGGATCAAGAAATGCAAAGAAGGCAACAGTAAGGAAGAATAGGATCAAGCAGCTACATTAGTATTATTTGCACGTATCAATTTGCATTTGTATTTTCTTTGCTAGATTGGGCATGAATGGTATTTCATGTGGTTCTTTTGTTGTTATGGCATTGGTATTTTGAGGTGTGACAATGTTTTCGGACTAACCTTTCCATTTCTAAATAGCCATGGTATGATAAGCTTCTCATGTTTGGTTGTGCTAAATTGATAGATGGATTCAAAGCTAAGTGAGGTGGATCTCTCAATGATAGAACACATTTCCTAGTGGTCCTTGAATTGGATTGTGGATCACGCTAAAGCCACTAGCCTAGTAACCCCTAATCCAGACAATGGGTTGTGATAAAGCCAAGATTAAGTGACTTGGTGGGCCTAGGAATCCTTTCTAGTGAATAGTGGGATATACGGTAAAGCCAAGATGTTTTTGCCCTTCATAATGCTTAGGAATCCTTTCCGGTGAATGGCAAGATATAATATAAAACTTAGATGGTGGTGTCTCGATTTAGGGCCTAGTGGTCCTTGGATTAGGCTATCGATTGAGGTAAAACTTGAAAAAGCAGGAGACAGGAAAATTCCCCATGGTGTAGGTGGAGAAATCTAGTCGCATCCATGATTGTTTGGCCTAGTAATCGTGTGGTGTTGGCCTATGGGAGCCTGATCCAGGTTTAGCATTAGTTATCCAGACAAATTCCTACACTATTGGCCCTTTCAACATCAGCTCATGGAGTGCGGACTGAAGTCTCACCAAAAGTAGTATGGGGGGATGTTAGAACCAAGTTTCTGCACCCTTAATATGGTTGTGATGTCAGTTTATTCCAACTATACCCGGCTTCTTGCAGGTCACTTCGTGCTCTATTCCACCCTTTAGTACCTTCGCAATCTGTTACAATCAGCTTTCGCGTAGCCCTAACAAGGGGCTAGAGTCCTTTCATGTTGCTAGGGCAATGAACTACACTATTTACCAAGCTAGGATAAGTATCTTACTTATCTTATTGACAAATCTTAATTACCTTCGCGTAAACAAATATTATTACTTGCGTTCACTTAACCAATACAGTTATACACATTCACGCACCATAAAAGCATTAGAAGTGAAATTTCATATCCAATATAACAGATGCATAAATAGGAAATAAATACATAGAAATGATAGAAACTTCTCTTTATTAATACTTCCAGATGATTATAGACTCGACTCGCCCTGTGCACTCAACTACAAAGTCTCTACCTACGCTATAACCCAAAACTTAGCTTACACTTCAGAACTATCTCACATACATCTTCATTAATTCAACATTGTGTGTTTTTAACTACTTAAAGCTTAGCTCTATTTATACAATCCCATGGTCCACGGACCATGGTTAGATATCTACAACCGACATTACTTTATCAAAATAAGGGTGGAAAACCCTATGACTCTTTTAACAACTACACGCTCTGCACCACAAAATGTGGAGTCTTACATTGAAATTACAAAATTGGACCAAAATATGGGCCCTTAGCCCCAAAACTGCCCTTGGGGGATCTTGCACCCAACAGGTGGAGATCATGGTAAAGCCTATTATTAGATGTTTATTGTGTTGGCCTAGTGATCCAGGATGGATTACACTAAATCTTGGTTTCTATTTATGAGGGTGAGGTGGTTTAGCCTTGGGATTCCCTGGTTGGTTCGTTTGGTTGAGTCCCACATTCATGCTTGGAATATGGCACACGATTGAATAACTAAAGAGAGATTTGGCTCAGGCATTCTATGGTCAGGCGGAATGTGGTAGTTTCATCCTAGGGTTTTGGATTTTGCATCATCAATATGATGTTATTTCTCTTTGTATTTCTATGAGTATTATATGGTTTTATATGTGGATCATATGGTTGTGATTTATTTGGTATTTATGTTGTTATAATGTTGGTTATGTATATGTTTTATGACAGTGGCTACGTATGACTCTCATCATGTTTTTACTTGTAAATGAATGAATAATGTATCTATGACCTAATAGATGATAATATATATAAGGGAACAATGCTTCATAGCAATTCTCAAATAAGTATGCTACCCCTATGCTTAAATATGTTGTTTACACCTATAGATTACATATGTAACAACCCTGGTAAAAAATCCATGTAAAAATATATACAACCATGATGATGGGACACATATTCCAAGTTGAATGGTGGGAAAAACATCCTAGTTGGTGTTCATTTCAGTTATTATGGCTAAATGAAATTGGCAAAGGTAATGAAAAAGGCTTTGAGAAGGATAAATGACATTTTTGGTAGATTTATTTATGAAAATAATTGAAATTAGGAGAAAAGGAAGGTGAAAGGTCACAGGTTGCATGTCAGGAGGAAAATGAAGAAAATCGAGGCCCCATTGATAAAAAGGCTCCTGAGTATCATTTGGAAAGTTTTTTCTCAGGTTTTACATTGGATAGTGAAAGGCAAAGAAGGAACGAGCATGAAAGAAAGAGAAGGATGAAGCAACACAATAGGACTCTTTGCAGGGATCAATCTGCATGTGTGTTTTCCTTGCTAGATTTCACATGCATGGTATTGCATGTAGTTCTTTGTTGTTATAGCATGGGCTTTTCTCGGTGTGACAGTGTTTTCAGCCTATCCTTCACATTTCTGGATAACCATTTCTCGTCTAGATCTAGGAGATTTTTGAAGGATTCCAGAGTAAATATTGACATCAATTTTGACCCTAAATTCCATAGATCACAGTGAACAATCGACTCTTGAATCTCTATTGCCAGTTCTATTGAATGGGGAAAATAATCAAGGAGGAAATTAGTTTCCTCTACATTAATAAACAAGGATTTGATGGTAATGGTGATCATAGGATTCTCATCCCACAAAAGATTTGCATCACCCTCCATGTCGACCCTTGTGGAGAACTTGTGATGGGGATTTACCCATGGACCAATGGATAAGCTATCATTCTTAGCTCCAGGATCATTTATTGGTATTTTGTTAGGTATTTTGGCTAATTATGATCCTCACTTGACTCAGTGTTCTTGGAGCTAATGGTCTAGTAGGCCTCACCATAGAGGGTTGCAGTTCCCATTATTTGAAATTCTAGATTTGTTTTGTTAGCATTTTGGTTTTCATCTTCGATTTTTCTTATACCAACTTAGGACTCTGTGGAGTTTTGATAGATTTAGGAGGGTTAATTCCATAATCAAAGGTGCCACAAAATCCTAATTTTGGTATCCTCCTATGGGTTGCAAGTTGAGTTGTTGAGATATCAATTCATTTGTTTGAATGCTTCCTTGATTGAGTGATTATGCTAAATCTGTCTGTGATCAACTTTCAATATACTATATCTAATAAATCTCTTTCCTTAAGAGACTTTGGATTTTTTGTGATCTTCTAAGTTCTTCAATATATCCCCAACTAGAGAAACACATACCAAAATTTGCAAAAAAATAACTATTTAAGACATAATTCTCTAACAAAGTTGAAGCCACAATGTTGAGCTAAGTTAATCTCGACTTAAAAATATAGTTTTGTTATTTTTTATGATTTTTTCTTATTTCAATAGTATAAATTGCATAGTAAAGTATTTTTTTTTAAATGTTTATTTAAGTTTATCATACATTTAATTTCTTAAAATTTCTTCACTCTATAAATCAAAATACTCAAACATCTAAATGTAAAAGGAAATTATACTATAAAAAAGCATATTAGGCAATAAACATTAAAAAAAAAAAAAAAAAGAATCATCTAAAATTACTTCAAAGTATTAAAATCACATTTTAAATAAAAATAAAACTATATAATTTTATAAAAATAATTAAATAATAAAAAATTCAAATAATCCAGTTCACCTATAACGAGTAAATTCTCCTATATGTTTAAAGTAATCTTTTAAAATAATAAAAAATAATATAATTAAAATAAAAACAAATTCTTAACAAGATATTATAAATTATAATGTATTTGGTTGAAGATATTTTTTTATATTAATGAAATAAAAAATATTTTTTGAAAATACCCCATTTAGCTATAAAAATAAAATTTAAAAATAAAAAAGCCTATCATCTCATTTTTATCACATAATAATGATGTCATAAAATTCGAAACCCTGGTCATTTATGTTCATCACAATTCCTTAATATTTAAAAAAGCCTATCATCTCATTTTTATCCCATAATAATGATGTCATAAATTCGAAACCCTGGTCATTCATGTTCATCACAATTCCTTAATATTTTAAATAATATAGTAGATTGTTCGAAACCTTAAAAGTTACTTTTTCCCCATGCATTTTATCATTCACCATTGTTTATAATCCACAAAAAAGATTTAAGTACTCGCTGTCGAAAATAATCACGCTGCGTTATTTTGCATCATTTTTTTTTTGTGTGGTTTATGGAGAGATTCAGATATTGGTCACCGATGACTGCTATGTTTCCTCTCTTTGCGTCAATTATTCATGGCGGCTATGTCCACTGAAAGGACATAAAGGAGAATTAAACCAAATATTTTAATTGGAGGATGGTTGAATTCGTGGCGGCTATGTCCACTGAACGGACATAAGGAGAATTTAACTATTTTCTAGTCCTATCGCGTGACTATTCGAATCTGATCACGGCATGCCCATCTGTGCAAAAGTCCTTTCTGCACAGCGTGGAAACATCGATATTTAGATGAT
>APFE031268837.1:18745-48566 GCA_000404065.3 Pinus taeda
AACGACCAAAACCTCCAGCTCATCCACGCAGGCTTATGACGTGTTATTGAACCTTAATTACGCATGACAGTTAGTTTATTTTTCAGTTTTAGCTGTACGCATTAGGATATCTTTCAGATGCCTATAAAAAATTGCGTCTGCGTACGCTTATGTTACTTTTTAGTTGTTGTGTTTTATGAACTTGTTATAATTTTAGTGCATTCCCAGACTCTGTTTTAATAGTGCTATTCTAGCACTCTTGACTGTAATTTTCTGCACATGGATTAATAGAAGCAGTGTTGTTCTGAAGTTTTCAATACCTTGAGTCTTCTTTGGGTTATATGAATGGAGGGCCCCTGTTCATGTTAGCCTTGTATAGTATTTTATGTTCAGCATTTCCTTATTTCCATTTAGCATTTCCTTTTCTTGACACATGTACAGCGTAATTTACTTTCATGTTATTTCATTTCTAGCCTTTATTTTAAGTTGATCAGCATTGTTCTTTTGCAGGTTTTTAACCCGGGATTGCTTGTGTGTTTATGTATTTGCTTTATATCTAGTGGTAGTTTCAGTTGACAGATTCAAAGTTTCTGCCTTTAATTTATTTTCATAGCTAATTTTTAGTTTTATTTCTCAAATCTGTCTGCCAACATATGAATGGTCTCTTTATTATAAATTGTCTATCTTTTAGAGATCAGAATACTAATAACTTGCAGCCGGCTTTGGGGTACTTTTTATACTAATATTTAACTACTTTCTAATCGTGATTTACACAGTACTATGTGTTAGAGGCAGAGAGTTAGAAAGAGCAAAACATTATAACTAGTCTTTAAAGTAGATTTTTCTCATTTTTATCATTTCTTAGACTTATCTTTAGCTACTTCCTAATCGTGTATTACACAGTACTATGTGTTAGAGGCAGAGAGTTAGGAAGAGATAAACATTATCATTGGTCTTTTAAGTGATTTTCTTACCTTTTATTTGCAGCAGCATGAATGGTGTCTAATGCCATTAGAAAGTGGTTCTTTGCTTTCAGTTCATTTTAATTCATTTATTTCCTTCAAGTTTTTTCCTTTTCAGCAAGTAGTTAGAAACCACTAATCACACACCTTCACTCATCTAGAATTCACCTTACACACACCATCACTCATCTGTTTATAAATACATCACTCCATCTTAGGAAGATAAATTAACCACAAACAACATCCCAAACGACAAAAAGCTCTAAGAGGTTGCTTAAGTACATATAGTACACCTTCACTTCATCAGCTTATGAGCCCCAGGTTGACAATTAATGACATCAATTTAGGAACACTAAATTGACTAAACAACAGGGTTTCTTATATGTTTGTATCTCCCTTTTCACCAATTCCCTGGTTATACTACTGCTGCTGCCCCAAAACTTGACTGTCAAAATGAAATTAGGCTCTCACAAGTAGAGTGCAGAGCTTAATTTTCACACCCACCATATACAAGTCACATTTTTTATGAATAGATCAGTCCTTACAGAAGTTTATGGTTTGTACAGGGGGGATTTGTTAACAGGCACTGTGGAGGAGAATGTAATATTGAAGAAACTAAAAAGAACTCCGTGTATCACCTAGGCAAACGACAATTCTTGACCCACAAGCAGAATTGTTTTAACTTTCCCTTCTCCAAACAATTTAATTTACCACCTTTTGGAATTTTATGCATGGGTATGGCGTTTTTGAGCCTACCTCTCTTCGAAACTCAATTTGTCGAAGAAAAATCCAGGCCTTTCTGCTCTGGAAGGTTGTTTTCTGTGTTTCCTATAGAAGACTTCCTGTAGAAACGCCTGTAGAGCGCGACAGGCAGGAATTTTTTTAAGAAACAGTAGAAATCTCGAGAAACCAGGTGGGAATCTTGCAGAGGACCACTGGTTAATTGATCTGGACGTGGTGGACGTGTGCTCCAGTTGTGACCGCAGTTGAACAGAGGGTGGTGAGAATTTCAGCCGAGCATCATTTAATTTCAGCGTGATTTACGTGAGAGAGTGAAGTGGCCAAGTGTACGTTGCCACATGCAACTAGAAGTGTTGTTCCTGAACTGTGTGTTTCCCCCTGTAATCACTGTCGTGAATTGAACTAAGGTTTAAATGGCCAACACTCCTGGTTGCTTTCATTTTCACGTAAGTCAGTTGTCCACGTGTACTGCGTGACTTCTTGCTCAGTGCTAGAGAAGACAATCAGCTTAACCTTGCTATATTCATTGCTTAATTCCACCATTCCATTCATTCATGCAGTTTTTAAATTAGATTTGTGCAATAGAAGAACGAGTTTCAGTCACGTACCTGAAGTCAAATGGCTGCTGTGAGGTGTTGTGGCTAGTCATTGCTGCATGCACTGGTTTCTTTGGTTGCATGAGGGCTTGGCTGATGATTTTTGGTTGTTTTCCTTGTGCAGGTGTCCTCTGGCCGGATGCATGCTGCAGAAGTTCATTTCCATGCTCAGATCTGCACCCTTAAGCTGTTGCCACTGAATTTTCACAGGACCGAAACTTGTTTTCGCCATTGCTCCCAAACGATAGATTGGGTCGATCTGAAAATTGCTGAGCATGTTCCTATCATCATGATGCACCTCCCATTTAAAAATCGTGATCAATGGATGCACAGATTTCGAGAAAAATGGAAAATGGCTTACGATTTCTGAGATCAATTTCTCGGAAACCGTGAATCAGAATCGGCTAAAACTGCTTGGGTAGGCTACTATCACCCATGTGCATCTCCCCATGAAATAGGTTTTGAAACGGATGCACGGATATGGAGAAAATGCAAAAATCGCTGAAGGAGATGGAGGTTTATTTCTCGGAAACTGTGCACCAGAATTGGTTGAACTGCTCAGGCATGTTCCCATCACCCTTGTACAATTCCCCATAAAATGGTTTTTCAAATGGATGCATGGTTTTCAAGTTAGGGAAAAAACAAATTCTGCTCTAGGTATTTTTGCTTCAAGGCATTTTGCAGTTTTGCTGCATGGTAAGAAAAGTGAACTTGGGCTTTGATGCAGGTATTGAGATGATGGAGGAGGAGTTTGAAGATTGCAGGAGGACTTCTGAACCCTTGAGGAAGCTACCACTTTTGCCAAACCACCTTTTTGAAATCCATTTCTAACTTCCTACAATTTCTACAGGAACTTCCTGTAGAAGCACAATGTAGAAGCACAATGAGGTGGAAAAATGATGGAGAAAGGCGAGGGATGGACACAGAGGTGCTTTCACGCCTAACCAACAGATTCCCACCATCAGATTACCTTTTAAAATTGAATTTGGTTCGTCCAAAGGTTCTACAATATGTTTCCTGTAGAAAACACAGAACTTCCTGTAGAAGGCACAATTTTCATAAAAGAAGCACAATGAGGTGGAAAAGATGATGGAAAAGGGTGAGGAATGGGAACATGGATGCTTGCAGGCATAACCAATAGATTCCAAGCTTTAGATCCCATTCCAAAATTGAATCTGGCTCGCTTGAAGGTTCTACATGATGTTTCCTGTAGAAATATAGAACTTCCTCTAGAAGGCACAAAAATTTCTTTGTCTCTGTTTTGAGTGATCCTCCTAACCTGCAATGTCCTTCTTGCAACTTGCAATTAGTCAATGGAAATTAAGTTTATTTTTCTTTTTCTCTTTTCTTCTTTTTTTTTCTCTCTCTTTTTTTTTTTTTGAAAAACAACTAGGGCGCCTCATGGAGGTTTTCACCCTAATTGCCTGCCCTAGGCGCCTCCAAGGGAGGTTTTCACCGAAGGATCTTATTCTTTTTTTTTTATTTTCTCTTTTTTTTTTCAACCCACTGACTGCCTCATGGAGGTTTTCAATCAATGAGCCAATCTAAGGCGCCTCCGAGGAGGTTTTCACCTTAGATTTTTCTTCTTATTTCCACTTTTTTCATTTTTTCATTTTTTTCATTTTTTTTCTACCCTACCCTACTTGAAAAATGAAATCGTTCTCAAGTATAAGAATACTTCCAATGGAGCCATGTGCACATCGAGATTAGAGACAAAATGATGTGGATGCTCGAAATGCATGCTTTGATAGCTATCTGGATTTCAAAGACTAAATGTATTGACTTTGAAGGGATCAAACATAGTTGAGGAAGAGAGTACCGCTGCAACTTAGTGACTATCTCAAACCATATCTTAATGTAGCTCTGATATCCTTGGTCCTTTTGCTGATCTGGATCATGTTCCATGTCACCTTCTACCATGACTTTCTCATCTTCTTCTTTTTGCTGATGTTTTTCTTGAATACATGGAGGATTTGATGGTAACCATGAGGGAACTTTCTCAATCTCTGATTCTAATCTCTTCTCTTCATCAAGTGCAGCCCATGGTTCTTTGATCTTTTCTTTTGAATCTTCTTTTGCCTTTTGTCCTTCAATTTTGTCAATATAATCTCTTGTTTGCAACACTCTTCCTGAGCTTTGGTGAAGATCATTGAGCTCAAGAGGAGTCATTTGGACATGGTGTGCCTCAGCTTTGCAATTGGATTGAGCTACTCCATTGTATGGTTTTGGGAATGGTGGTATGGGTAGTTGAGTGAGGGTGTATATTTGAGATGGGTGCAGATGGGGTTGTGGTTGGGTAGGCGTTTGGGGTTGCCTTGGTGGAGTAGGAGGCGATGGTTGCGGTTGAGCAGATGGTGGAGGAAAATGAGCGAGAGGAGTGTTGTACTGGGGCCTCCACCCTTGATGAGGTGCATTCCACTGAGGCTGTGGCTGAGCATAAGAGTGAAATGAATAAGCAGCTGGTTGGGCATAATGTGGATCTGTGAAGGAACAAGGAGGAGGTGTGAACCAGGAAGGATGAACAGGGGGACCCCAAGAAGGCATGAAAGTGGCTTGATAGGGGTTGTAGTAAGTCTCGGATGTCCCTTACAGTTCCTGCTGGTAAGGTATGGGTCCATGTGACCTCCTTTGGTTCATGAAATAGTGTGGTTCAGTGACTTCTTTGGCCCTTTGATATGCAACTTTGATTCCAGGCAAGGAAGGGCACTGATCTGTAGGATGATATTCTTCACAGAAAAAACACACTTCTATTGAGTACAATGGACATTCATGCCTAGGATGCTTTCTAGTGCACCTGGGACAAAAGATGGCCAAAGCCCTCTTGGCTTCCTCTTGCTTCCTTTGGATCTGTAAGGTATCCAATTACATGGCAAGAAACTGCCTCATCTCACTCTTGAAATCTTCCATCAGATTCTCACATTCACCTCTAAGGATTGAGTTGGAAGAAAAAGTACTACTACCAACATTTCTGCTTGTAGCCATTTTCTACAGTGGAATTATTTCTTCTCCTCCCCTAGAGGTTCTTTAAATATTCCTTGATGTCCGCCCAGGGGTTCTTCTTAATCACTACCATCGAAGAAGAGAGAAGGTTGGCTTTGTGAAGCAGTGGGGGGTGTTGTGCAAGTATTTTTCTAACTTATCTCTACTCCTACCAGGCATGAAATGAAATCTTTTTGGTTGACGTTTGTATTTTTCTTCTTGTACCTGCAAAACTAAAGTAGATTGAACTGCAACTAACTATCTTAATGAAATGAAAATGCGGAATTAAAATGAAAGAAGGAAAGGACTAACTAATCTATTTTTCTCAAATGAAATTGCAGGAATGAAATGCTAAGCTACGCTTGCAGAATGGAAATTGCGAAATTGAAATGCTAATCTATGCTTGCAGAATTGAAATTGCGGAATTGAAATTCTAATCTATGAAAGCGGGAAATGTCTAATCTACTTTTGTGAAAATGAACTTGTAGAATGGAAATGAAATAAACTACTTAGTAGAAGGTTTTAGGAGAAAATAGAAGAAAAGCAACAATCACCAATACTCTGACGCTTCCCCAGCAACGGCGCCAAAAAGATGGTGGGCCCCAGTATTGCAGTTATAATGCTGCAACTCCTAGGACTCCCTTCTTTAATTTTATCAACCCAGTTGTTCGTAACAAACTTGGAAGCGACGATGCTGTATGCACAAGTACTAGCTCTTGCCGCAGCTGTCACTTGGTCATCTTGCACAAGTCCGCTAGGGGCTTTAGCCAACTTCTATGAGCTCTTAGAAGAAGCTTTCTAATTGATGGATGAAATCTAACTCACAGGAAGCTAATCTACTTGCGAAAAGAGACTGAAAAACTGAAGGAAAGCGCAAACCCTAGCAAACCCTAATTCTACCAGCTAGTCCTACTGATGCAAAGATGAGAATGCAAACTACTGAGAGAGATGCCATTACTTCTATGAAGGTAAAATACATGTGTTTAGACTACCTTTGTCCTAAGAAAACATATTTTTATATTTTTGATTAAGTTGTCAATTTCATCATGCATATGCTTGAACTGTGCTTTACTGTGCAGGGGTGGATCAAGGAGGAGAAATGCTTGGAAAAGGTTGAAAAGGTTCAGAGGGGTTCTAAGGAGTCCCTAACACTCTTCCATAGAGTTTCACAAAGTTTGGCTATCAAGAAACCTCATTTGTCAGCTTCTACGGGAAGTCTGCAAGGGTTCTAGAGGATGTTCAGGAATTTCTACAGGATGTTCAGAAATTTCTACAGGATGTTTGAAAATCGGTTTTTAGAGGATGGATTAGTGAGGCAAGATGCATGTATGGATCTGGAGGTAGGATAGGGGTCTAAAGCGGCCTAGGGACTCATGGATGGAGTGGTGAGAAGGTGTAGAAGGCTGACTTGGCTTGAAGAAGGCTAAGGCAATGATTGAGCAAGAAGGTAGGGTTACGTGGAAAAAAGGACAGATGGGAGACGAGGAACTCAGCTAGGAGACGAAAAAGCTGGCTCAGATGATGCTTTGGGTGGATGGAAGAGTGGTAGAGATGCTCTGCATGGTGTACATTCAACTGAATCAACAAAGTCCTAGCTAATCTAGTCTAACTATCAATAACATGAATGAACACTAGCTTTATTTGGAAATAAAACCATGTACATCAACTATGCAAAGAAACATTTCAGAGATCTAAACCCATAACTAATTCCTACAAATGGAAACAGTACACTAAGGAGTGCATGGTCAAGCAAAAAAACGTTTTTGTTGGCAGCAATGTCACCTTTTTCCCAGCTCACAATCCCACTGAGGGAGAGGTGAGATCAAAGGTGCTTGATGGCCTTTTTCTAGAGATATTCCCTGTACTAATATATCAACTAAATCTGAACGTGAAAAGCTAATTTAACCATAAAAAGCAACCTAAATAACAAACCAAGATTTAAATCTAAATAGCAGATTTTATTTTATGAATGTAGCAAAGACACATGAAAGTAAACAGAGGAAGTACTGGGCACTTGAGATGGGCCCAACCGCAAGAGCTATAGCCTCCTAAGAGAGATTTAGAGCTGGTGCAAAGCTAGATTCATCTTTATTGAGCAAGAAAAGAAGAATTACATCAAAACTGTCCACAAGGAAAACTTGAAAATGTGCTGAAATGTAGAGCTAAACTATTGCCTAAAGAAAGACTAAAATCGAACTACATACTAGCTAACGTTTGCCTACAAAGTGACTAACTACTGGCTAACCAAAATGACTAACTACCAGCTAATCAAAATGGGGCCCTAAGCCCTCTTATTTATACAAATTGAGGACCACAACAGTCCTCCTAAACTTTAGGGACTCGGCTGCCAAAACTTGTAGTTAACAACAGTTCTACTTGACTTGCTTGGCTTCCCTTGTGCTAATTGATTTGGTGGCCCTTGAACTCCGAGCTGATGGTGGAGAATTCGAGGTAAAGGCCCATAAATGAAGGGAACACCTTCCTCAAAATACTCTCCACGAATTTGGCTTCCAAGTGCTCATTTCAACCATTGACTTTGTCTCCAAATTGACCAAAAAAGCTACACAAAGCACACATTAGACTTGTTGGCATAATGACTAACCCAATTCACTCTATTAGCATAAATATAATAAAAAACATGCAATAAACTAATCAGAATGGTCAATTAAGTGGAATCAGGAGGTTGAATGAGCCCAAATAATCATCCATTTTTGGGGCTCATCAGAAATGATAGCACATTATGAAGATACAAAGAGCAACGCCTTCTTTAGAGCAACACCACAACAATTGGAAATAGTAAAAGGGATTTATTACATATTGGAAAGTAAAATTATGGCAACAAGGAAGTCTACCCCTCACAACTATAAATATGGAAGTGTTGTTTCTCCTAGCCTTCCACAACCTACAAGGGTTACACCACAACAATTGGAAGAAAAAAGAGAAAAAGGGATTTGTTACAATTGTGATAGCAAATGCACTAAAGGTCATAAGTGTGCTGAGAAGAAATTACTTTACATAGCTTATGAAGACGAGGAAAAAAAGGATCAAGAAACATCCGAAGAAGAGGATATACGCCAGGACCCCACCCCAGAGAAAGAAGAAATGAATCAGACCATATCTTGTAAAGCATTGGAAAGAATTACCACTCTTCAAAATCTCAAGATAGAAGGACATATCAAGAAGAAAATGGTGCAAGAAGTGAAATATCACATCAAGAAAGAAGAAATGAATCCAACCATATCTTGTAATTCATTGGTCGAAATTACCACTCCTCAAACTCTCAAGATAGAAGGACATATCAAGAAGAAAAAGGTGCAAGAAGTGAAAGATCACATCCACAAAGAAGAAATGAATCCAACCATATCTTGTAATCATTGGAAGAAATTACCACTCCCCAAACTCTAGAGATAGAAGGACATATCAAGAAGAAAAAGGTTCAAGAAGTGAATGATCACAACGAGCATCAACAACAATTTCTCCAACTTTTAAAGGATAACTCCACTTCGGTGCAAAATCAAACGAAAAAATAGGTAGATCAACATCATAGTGAAAAATTTTTTGATGTAGGTGAATTGGTATTTTTACCGGTACATCTCAAGCAAGCTATTTATGAGAAGGAAATGTTGGCAATACTACATGCACTTAAAAAATGGCGACCTTACGGAATGGGAAGACTCTTCAAGGATGAGGATGTGGAAGCATTGTTGTGTGCTATTTCTATTATCCAACTAGATTGGATAAATGAAGCAAGGGATGAATCGAAGAAGGATGAAGAAGTATGGCCACTTATTCAAAAGTTGCAAAAAATCCCAATTCAACCAATATTGCCAGAAATTGAAGAGGAAGGAAAAACCATATTGGAACCTGGAGCAATCACAGAAACAAGAACCCGACAACTATGAAATCGATCAATTTCAGAGTATCTCATCAAGTGGAAGAATTTACCCACTGAAGATTCCACATGTGGAGGACAATAATTTTATACAGGAGCATCAAGAACTACTCAAGCGTTGAGGACAACACTTTTTGAAGGAGAGGGGCATGTTAGGCCCCTATACTACTAGAGTAACCCCTTATTGTTATTAGTACAACCCACTTATTATATTGATGTACCCATGTAGCACCCATATTGTTACTATTGGCCCCATAGAAGCCCACTATTATTATTATTGTGCCCTTACATTATTATTGTTATGTAGGCTCTGATTATGTTATGACCCCTTAGACTCCTATATATATAGAGGAGGTCTTTTCATTTGAATCATCCAAGAATTGTTCATTTATGTAATGTAAAGGAGGTTTCCCCCTCGAAGAGGCTGAATTCTAAGGCGTTGATCTATCTTTTCTATCTTTTCTTGAGCTGGTTTCATAACAAATTCCAAATGCACCGGTCGGGACCATATGTAGTCAAGGAAATCACGGATGGTGGTGCAGTTCATCTTGTAAATATGAATGGGGAAATATTTCCAGGAAAGGTGAATGGCAGTCACTCTAAGTTGGATAAAGGGGATCCTGCTCCTGCACAATGACGATATGATATCAAGAAAGTCTTAGCGCTACAAGTAGATGCAAGTGAACACGGGACTATAAAATACACTACTCAAGGAAGAGGAAACCACGTGGAATTTTTGCGACGAATGAAAAAGGTATGCCAGAAGAATACTCGACAAAATCAATTGCGCCAGAAGAAGCTGCGATAGAAGCAGCTGCTTCAAAAGAAGCTTTGATGGATGAGTTGCATCATGGGGGTTGGTGTGACACAACCGGGTCCAAAACTAGCCATCGAAGTCATTATTCATGATTGGACAATGAAAATCCAATTAGGAGGAGCTGGTAAGTGACATTTATGGTGAAAATATTTGGATTTATGCCACCAAAGATGCATTTATGATTAGAAAATAGAGGGAATGGTCATATTTGAATTCAAAATTGCCTATAAATTTGGCATGTTGTTTTGCCTAAGAACACTTTTCTTTTTGAAAGATTGGTATAAGCCCTCTTGTTTTCACTCTATGAATCGACACACTTAGGGAGGATTTTTTCGCAAGATCAGCATTTACAAAACTACCTGAGTATATCGAGTAGCTTATCATTAAGAAAATGTCTGTGCCAACAAGTTCTGAAGCCATTGTCTCTCAAGCAGAGACCCCAAAAGTTGTGCCAATAGAATCTATGCCATCCGTTCCTACAACACTGAGGTTTCCTAGGCTAGAGAAATTAGTTTCTAAGTAGTAGAAGAAGAAAACATAACCTATACTGGTGAGGCAGTTACTGAGGAGGAACCCGATGGTTCGACATAAAGAAAGGAGGGACAAGGCAAAGGAGTTAGAGGAATGAGTGGATTTGGAAGAAAAAGAAGTCCATGATGGAGTTGAGGAATTGTATGCGAATGAGGGTGAGCCTATCACGAGGCTCCCAACATATATTCCTCTATGAAAAGGGAAAGCAAAGGTAACCGAGGACCTGTATTCGCGAAAATTCATGGTCTCTACACAATAGTTATCGTAAGATGTAGTTTTTGAAGGCATGCTTTTAGTGTGTATCCTAGTGCTAAATTTGGAGGATTGTGATCTCCCTAACCATGAGAGATTTTCTCATTTGGCCATCCATAAACGCATGACCAAAATTTACTATGAAGAGACTCGAGTCACAAGGCTAGAACCTATGAAATGGGTAAAAAGTGTCAAGTAGGCTAGATTGTTGTATATGTTATGTGTGCCACACTTCTAGCGATTAATTATCAATACTATCTATGTGTTCCAATTTATCGCGCTAATGCATTATGGGCGTTTGCTAATAAGAAAACCCATCTCGATAACATATATGTTGATCCATCGAATTATGAAGTTTCGCTATAAAGGGGCAGAGCCAACCGAAGAGTTTGGAGGCAATAGAAAAGAGAAGGAGCTTGTGGATAGGATGAAAACTAAGTTTGGAGTACTAAAGAAGTCACGTGGGTACTCCATCTGCTCAATTACAGACCAAGCGGTGTAGTTTGTCACTCAAATTTTGGCCAGGAAAATCATGAGAAATGTCGCGTGATCGAGCTTTTGATGCCTATAATCTCATTGGCTGTGCAGTGTGCTAAGCGAAGTTGGGCACAATATCTTTGCAAGGAATTATTAGCAAACTACAGCGAAGCACAGGAGGAAAAAAATTAATTTCACTATGCCTAGCTCTTGCTGTTGATTGTACTCGTTGTATGGCAACTATGGCAGGATAGTAAATTCCCTCCACAGGATGAAGAATTTAACGAAGGCAGTGAAGTTCGCTTTGTTGTGGGTGACAAAAGATCCAAGGAGGATCATGGAGCCAAAGGTATTCTGGATATTGGTCAAGATGGACCTCCACACAGTCATAAGTAAAATGCCAAGGTTGTCTCCAACCTTGCAGCTGTGGGACTTAACATAATTCAAGGCTGAATTTCATAATGTATCTATCTGGGCGTCGAGAGACCCTAAGAAGATATGGCACAAGGTTCCATACTTAGTTACACAGGCTATTGTTCAGGAAATCACGGGACTATTGGTAGCAGAGTGGAGGGAGCCCACAGACCTTGGTGCAGGAACCAGTAAAGGAGGAGAGAGCTACTTCACACAGACAACAACTGAGTAGAAGAAGAAGGAAGTTGAGCAAGTGACAATGCGTGAGAGGACCTCTCAAAAGAAGAAAGATGATGCAGCAAGAGTGCTTGAGCGTCATGGAACCAGAACGAACCCTGGACCTAGTAACTTAGTATCATAGCTACTGTCTGAGTTTCTTGTTACAATATTTTGGAACACTTGTTAAATAAGAATATGAATTCCGACCCCTTCTAAGTACTCTACTACAACCTCTTCAATTCCCAATCTTTCCATGAGAGTCATGTTTCCTTGTTCTAATTTTCAAACATATTACCAAAATCACTGAATATGGTCATATGGTTTTGGACTCTCAAGCGATGCAAATTTTCCATTTCTTAGAATAGCATTTTTAAATATTACCATAGTAATGACCAACAACTAAAGCAAAACCTAGGTGATCAACTTTGTGACCAATTCTTGAGGAGAGATAGGACGAAGTGGTTTGCTTATAACATTGAGTTAAAGTTGGTTTGGTTTGGAAGATTGCAATTACATTATATGGGCCAACACAAATCTTAATCTTAACAACAGAATTTTCTTGCAAAAAAATCCAACAAGAATGGTATAGGCAATGTCACATGGGAGGCTTGGTGAGTGCACAAGCAAGGCCACTTTTTCTCTTATTTTTGTATTTTAGTTAATTAGTTAGTTCTAGAAATTAGTCTAGGTGGAGAGATCTCATTTATTGTAAATGAAAATCATTTCCTCTTTTATAGAAAGAAAATATTTCCTCATCTTTGATCATGGTTGAATGATGTGATTACTCCTCTTTGGAAATTAATGAAGACCTCTTTTGAGAGTTAATTTTTCTAAGGGGTTTTAATTAATCTAGTTAAAGTGTTTTGTTTTTTTTTCTAAATGTTTTTCTTAATGTAGTTAAAGTGTTTTTGTTTTTCCTTTATAACCGTCTAGATTCATATTTTTCTTAACATATAAAATTTTAATATTAATTACTATTTACTTGATAATGGAAACCAAAATATAAATTTTAAAATTTATTTTTTTTCCAGAAAAAATTACACTGTTTTGAGCAATTGCTAGTATTACATCTTTTATTAACAATAACAAAAAATTAAGAACATTCTTTCAATTTAATAATCTTATCGATATTTCTTTGCAGGTTTTTTAGCAATGGCTGATATGATATCTTTGAGGCTAGAGACTCCACTTTTTGGAGCAATTGCTAATAGTATAATTTTGAGAGGGAGAGGTTCATTGTACAAAAAGTAGCATTAGACGAACCAGTATGATGTGCAACTCTATTCGTGTCTCATCAAAGTTGAAATTTTGTTGTCTATTAAAAACAATTATAAAAAACATTTAAATAATGTCGGCTAATAAAAAAATTGCAATCTAATGTTACATCTCTATTTAATCTCTATTTAAGATAAATTATGAGGATTTATGAATGCAACTTATCACGATTATTAAGTTTCCAAATCGAAACCTTATGATTTCGTAATAGACATTTACGTGACGAATACAAGTGTGCATCTATTCATTTTGGAAATATATTGAGATGGAACACCACGGAGAAAGAGGGCCCAGACAACAGAGAAGCAGCGACGCGCAAGGTGGAAGAGGGTTAGAATCCTCCACCCCGTCAACGTCGAATAACAATGTTTCAACCTCATCTCCTACAGATTTGGATAACGATAGCGTAAACCTCGCTGACGAACAGTTACTGGATCAGTTTGACAATAACCTGGCCGAAATGTTTTATAGCTTTGAAGAACCTCGGTGGTCTTGGGAACGAGCCCTCCTCGAGATGGTCGGAGGATTGGAACACACAGCATTCCCGTCGATAGACAGAGCCATTGTCGAGCAACCACATAACATAACGATTTCGGAGGAACATGTGAATAACAATTTGACTTGTTCAATTTACTGTGACGATTGGGTGGTGAGGCATCAAAACTCAACTGTGGCCACATCTACCATTCCACTTGCCTTTCCAAATGGCAGGCATTCGAAGACACATGTCCGCTCTGCCGATCCCAAATGCCCAAATAATTGTGATGAAGCTATTTGTGCATATACATTTATCTGTACGTATTGTAGTTTGAATTTCCTTTTAAATAGACTCTGTGATAACTTAAAATAATATTTTAAATAGATTTGTACAAAAAGAAAATTGTAAAAAAGCTCAATGTGAGTAATAGCTTTGAGTTATGGAAGTTTAAGATTCAGCATATGCTCATGCTACAAAGAGTGGAAAAGGCTTTCCTGTGCAGGAAAAAGAAGCCTGTGGATGTGGATGTGATCACTAGGAAGACATGGATGTAAGAGCCCTTAGTGTTATTTGTTTATGCTTGGAAGATGATATGTTGTTCGTTGACGAATATAATCTACTTGAAGCGGCACCTATACAAATGTTTGAGAACTCATAATGGAACCAACTTTACTTCAAAAGGAATTTGATAATTATAGTAGTGAAGTTGGGATCGAAAGAAATAAAACCACAATTTATAGTTAGCAAAATGGTGTTGTTGAAAACATGAATATGACTCTTCTAGCGAGAGTAAGGAGTATGCGCAGTAATGTGAAGTTGCAACAGGAATTGTGGGTAGAAGCAGTTCTTACAACATGTTATCTCGTAAATCGGTCACCATCAACTACAACTAGATGTAAGATCCCAAAAGAGGTATGGAGAAGTCAACATTGTTATTATTCAAATTTTAAAATTTTTGGTTGGGACACCTATTCTATTATTCCAAAGAATCAATGTTCCAATTTGTTGGATATGGTGATTGAGTTAAGGGATATAGATTGTGGGATCCTACTACCCACAAAATCATCTTTAATAGAGATTTCATATTTGATGAATCATCACTCATAAAATTAGTTGGAGATGGTGAAATGAAACAAGTATAAGTAGCACATATTCAATGAATTCAATTGGAAACTCAATCATATTCAAGTGTGGAGGATCATGAAAATGTTCATGAAGAAACTCTTGTAAAAAAAGACGAGGATACGAAAATTTCAAAGGAAACTGAGGAAATACCACAACTTATTGTACAAAGGTCTACATGGATTGGATCGTTTCCTAAAAGGTGGGATGAGTTTGCTACATTTGTTCCTTTAATTACTAATGAATGAGAAATTAGTTGTTATCATGAAGCAATGGAAGTGTTGAATAATGATAAATGAAAATATCCAATTAAAGGGGAAATGGATGCCTTCGAAAGAAATAAGGCATGGGATTTGGTGGATCTTCCCAGGGAAAGGAAGGTTTTCAGTTGCAAGTGGGTTTACAAATTGAAGAAATGACTTGATGACAGTGTTCAAAAGTACAAAGCAAGACTGGTTACAAAAGGATATTCTGAAAAAGGAAGGGATTGATTTGCATGATATTTTTATTATTATTGTTAAGCTTGTTTCAATTAGAGTTGTTTTACCATTAGTTGCATTACTTGATCTAGAGCTAGAGAAAATAGATGTTAAAACAACATTCTTACATGAACATTTGGATGAGGATATATATATGGAATAATGAGAAGGCTGTGTTAAAAATAACAAAAAGAGGTTTGTTTGCAAACTCAAGAAGTCATTGTATGGCATGAAGAACTCTTCCAGGAAATGGTACAAGAAGTTTGATTCCTTCATGAGGAGCCACAATTTGACTAAATGAGTATGATCATTGTGTTTACTTACAAAAGTTGGGAAATGACATATTCATATTTTGGTGTTATATGTTGATGATATGATTGTAGAAAACAAAGGAATGATTGAGATCAATAGGTTAAAGGGTCAGTTGGATAGGAATTTTGAAATGAAAAATATTGGAGCAGAAAAAACAAATCTTGGACTTAGGGATACATAAAGATAAGAAAAATGGTAAGTTGTGGTTATTACAACAAGATTATGTCAATACAATAATTCCGATTTGATATGATATCTTGAGGTTTTTGTCCTCGTAATGATAAAGAGAAGCAGTATAGGATTCTTAATGTATGTGATGGTTAGTACAAGGCTATATATTTCACATGTAATTGTCGTTATTAGTAGATACATGGAAAATCTAGGTGCACAACATTGGGCAATAATGAAATGGGTGTTTTGGTGTCTTAAAGGCACGAGTAATTACTGTATCACCTATAATGGTAGTAGTGATTAAGTCAATGGTTATGTTGATTTAGATCTTGCAGGTGACTTGGATAAGGGGAGATCTAGTTCTTGATATGTTTTTCCCCTTGCTAGTGGAGCTGTTAGTTGGATGTCAAAGCTTCAGAACATATTTTCTTTATCCGCTACCATGGAGAATTTTAGGGGGGAATGTTCACCCTTAGGCGAAATTAAGGGGTTTTAAATTTTTAGTGGGCGAATATTCTATATCATAGTACATTTTTACAAATCGCCTCAAATAGCCCATGTTATTTTAAAGGAGAGGGTAAAAAAGGTAAATTTAGCCCTTAAAATTAGGAGTTACAACCTTCCATTTGCCCTAATTTTCAAGAATAGGTTTTATATAAGTGAATCCTATGGGACAAATACCATATTTATAAAAGAGGTATAGTAAACTAATAAAAGTATAAATAAATGATAGGTATGTTAAATAAGTGAGACATTTTTTATATTCACTCCATAAGTCACCTTATATACATGCAAGGGTGTAAACAAATAAAAGTACAAATAAAGTGGAGGTATGGTAAATAAATAAAAATATAAATAAAATAGACGTATGGTAAATAAATAAAACATGTTTTTATATTTAGTTCATAACCCTCTTTCTATTTATGAAGGCTCAAAAACGAGGTTTTATTTAAGTGAATCCTCTGGGCCAAATACCATATTTGTAATAGAGGTATGGTAAATTAATAAAAACATAAATAAACGAGAGGTATAGTAAACAAATAAAACATTTTTTTATATTTACTCCATAAGTCACCTTATATTTACGAACACTGAAAAATGCCTTATATTTAGGTGAAACCTATGGGCAAAATAATATGGGCCAAATACCATGGGCTAGATTATTATTAGTACCATGCAAAAAACGTTATTAACCGTAATATTAGCATTAATAAAAATAAAAATAGCACATGGTATTGACCCATGGTATTCATGTGGAATGTAGCCTATTTAAATGGGGGAATTAAACCAGCATAGATCCATCTTTGCTCTGGATCTACTAAGCCCCGAGAGCGATCAAATATCATGACATGCAAAATAGCATAGAGTGAAAAAATATTTGATCCCTCTCAGGCTTGGTGGATCAAGAGTAAAAATGGATGTTGTAATCTAATGTATGCTAAAGATTTTAACCTGGTTAAAATAAAAAAATAAAATAAAAACCAATTAATAATTTGATTAGTTTTTATAAATTACTAATAGTAATTTTTAAGCTCTAGGTTTATGATGACCCATGCTATTGACCCATGGTAATACCATGGTATTCATGTGAGCATAAATTATTTAAAGGGAAATTCTATCATCTTAGATCCATCTTAATTCTACGTCTACCAAGTGCTCAAGGGATAAATAGATTTCATCCCCCTAAGAGTGGTAGATGTGGAATTAAGATGGATATAGGTTGGGCTTTATGATAATGAAGATATTAAATAGACTTAGTAAATTATATTGTAAAAGCATCTTAAGGTGAATGGTTAAAGCTACATTTAGTCACTTAAGAAAATTTAGTAAAAAATACCAATATCTCCATTAATATTGGTTTTTAACTTTTTTTTATTTAACAAAAAAAATTCAAAACAAGGAAACCTTGTCACTCTTTCCGCATCACCCTCATAGAAGATTTCTCACCAGTTTCCAAACATTCTTAATATGATATCTTTTGTGCTACTCTTTGTTTTTTCCTAATGATCTGTAGGGGTTGGAGCCACTGCACCATATTTTCCTAAACGGTGGAGATTGTTCACCAAAAAAGAAATTAATCTACATGTTACAAGGCTATTAAAATGAGATACGTAATTAAATTTTATTACTTAATTGAAGATTTCCAATTAAAATAACAATAAATCTACATTTATATATTCATATATTGATTGGAAGGATTCTCACAATGGTCACTTCTTTCAATTAGATCCCCTTCAAGCCTTTGGGATACCTAATACTTTCTTATATAATATAGTTGGGGGTTGCTACTTGTTGGCATGTTCGGGTAAACAAACTTGATATGTTTTTCTTTATCTTGCAGTTGGAGTCTATGGAATAAGAAAGAAAATAGATAACTTGAAAAATGTGGTAGCTTGACAAAAGTTGTAGAGAAAAGATTAATCTCTCCTTCCTTGATAAAAATCATTGTCAATATCAACACCTAAAAGAACTTTGTTGTGGAATATTTTCAAAACTAATAGAAGGATATGAAAGAGTGTATTGTAAGAACCATGACAAACATGGCCACTGAAACTTGGAACATTGTTTTTAGGAAGTCAAAATTATGTTTCTTTTCTCCAAACATGTATGTTAGTATATTTCAGTTTAATGAATATGTTTTCTTATTATCATATATGGTTTCATACTTTACCAAAACATTCACCAAGACTTCACAATGTTTTATTATTCAGTAAAAGATTTGCCAAGATCTTACAAGATTTTATAATTCAATGAAAGATTCTCCATCATTGTACAGGATAATATAATCTGGTGAGAGATTTTCCAAAAAAATTATATATAGATATTATATTATTGATAAAATTGGTTCCCATTTTTCTTATGTATCATGGGGATTAGCCCATTTATTATACATATAAATTTGGGGTGGTTAATAAAATTTTCCCTGTCCACTACTAAGGCATAATACATAGTTGCCTTACATGCTTGCAAAGAGGCAATTGGATAAAAAGATTTCCTAGGTGAAATTGAAAGGATGCAAGACAAGGTGAAAGTATTTTGTGATAGTTAAAGTGATATTAATTTGGCAAGGAATCCAACTTATCATAGTAAGATAAAACATATACATGTTAAATATCTTTCTGTAAGAGAGGTTATTGATGAAAGTGGAGTGGTGGCTCTAAAAAAGGTCCTTACAAAGAAAAATTGTGCAGAGATGTTCACAAAACCAGTCATCTCAGAGAAGCTAAAATTGTTCGTAGCTTCTCTTGGCTTGCACGAAAGGTGATGCATATTTTGGGAGTGATATATCAGGTAAATTTTTGTGAAAGTGGAGATTGTTAGAAGTTACCAATTGTTTCCCTATATTCTTGGGATAATAGCTAAGATTGGTTCCTTTGGTTTGGTTTGTTTTTGCTAATATAAGTTCTTTTGAAAGAAGATATGTTCTTTTCTAAAGAAAAGTCAATGCAACTTATCCAACAAGGATTTCGGTTGCCATCTTAAGACACTAGTAGAAAATAAGAAATTAGTGACTATGTAACTAAAAAAGTTAGTCACCACAACTTTTGCAAGTGAAATACCACCAAAAATGAGCAATCTTAAGTGACCAAACTAAAAACGGCTATTATAAATCACTAATTTAGTTGTGGGTTAAAATATGTGACTAGCTGGGAGGACAATGGTGAAAATGTGTTTGAAACTTTTGGGCTAGGGTTTCTAGCCTCCCTGCTATGGCGCCGCACTCTGCAAACTGTTATGCCAACAAACACTGACCCAGTCCACATACGGGTCATTATACCTATTGTTCTCTCAGAATGACAATGTCTCAGGGGGAGGCTCTCAATGCCTTCCCCAACGTCAACATTGATATGCCTCAAAAGATCTCAGCCGACTCAAACCCACCTACTGAAGGCAATGTACTATGCTCTGCAACAGGCCACAAACCGCAGGATAGCAATACGCAGAAGATCCCACCGGGCGATAAGCCAGACAATCTAGAGGACAAAATGATGGAAGCATAAGGCACCACGGAGGCACCCAAAGCCACCTCTACGACCTATAGACCAATAGCAACGGAATGTCCCAAAATCGAGCTACCGAGCCACAGGATCAATGGCGAGATCCAGTACATGAGAGACCACGCACTGATTGGAAAATTCGTCGGGTTCTGGCCAACTAAAAAATCCCTACATGGATGGATTAGGGCCAAATGGAAGCCAAAAGGGCAGGTAACACTACAACTTGGACCTAAAGGATTCTTCACTGCCATTTTTACCTCCCTTGAAGACAAGAATCGCGTCATGGATGAAGGCCCCTATTTTTTCAACTCCTCTAGTCTCTATCTCCAGGACTAGATTGAAAGATTCAACCTGGATAAAGAAGACTTTAGCTGGGTGCCTTTCTGGTTCCGACTCTATTCTCTACCTCTGGAATATTAGGACGAAGAATCCTAAAGGATATTGGCAATGGCTTTGGTGAATTCATTAAAATTTCAAAAGAAGCAAAGCTGAGGCGGTACAACTCCTATGCTCGGATCTGCATTTTCATGCGCCTCGTGCAAGCCCTCCCCGACTTAGTCTCTCTCACGATGACTATGAATGGGTGCAAACCATAGATTATGAACATGTGCCTTTTAGATGTAGGAAATGCCATACCCATGGCCATTTATTTTGTGATTGTTCATTGAGCGCACCCCCTACTAAGCCCTCGGACCCTGCCTCTGCCCCTGATGTTGAAGGCTTCACTAAAGTCCATAACCAGTGCCACCATAACAAGAAATCCCCTCCTCTGAACCCCACACCCCTCTCAAGCCCCGACCCCTCCCTCTACCAACAACAATTTTGAAGCCCTAGCTACCCTTGTTTCTGACACCCCCCTCTCGGAATCCATCCCTAAACCCCCGCCTAACCCAATGCCTGAATCCATCTTTGGCCATCTTCGCAGCATGGAGGTTGACAATGTTGAAGCTAATGAGAGCCAGATCACTCCCATGGAAGATGAAAATGAAATGGTCGATATAGGAGACCTAGATATCTTCACTCTAGAGCAAGCATGTAAAAAAAAGGACTTTGACCAGATCTCAGAGAAGCAGATCGAGAACTTAACTGTGGCTCTTGCCTGTGCGCCAGAATCAAAAATCCCTAGGCATCCAGCAGGGAAGCCCATGGGATGGGAAGAAAATCTTTAAAGGCTCAAAGAAAAGAGGGAGGAAATCTGATCTACAGAGAACTATCCTTCTGGGAGAGATGTTGGTAGAATCTGGTAGGTATCCAAAACTTTCCAAGTTTTTCCCGCCCCGTGAAGGAAGTTCTCAATGAAACTCATCTCATGGAATATAAGGGGTCTAAACGGACCCTCAAAAGTCTGTATGATCAAAAATCTGACACAGATGGAAGGACCTCACGTCTTTTTCCTGCAGGAAACTAAATGCACAAGTCAAACCCTTGGCCCTATTCTTTCAAAAGCTTGGCCAGGATGTCATTCCGTCACTGTAGATGGCTCCGGAGCCTCAGGCGGTCTAGCCATTGCTTGGGATCTGAAAGCTGCCTCAGTAAACGATTCCCACGCTGCTCATAATCTAATTTAGGCCTCTTTCCACATTCATGGGGCCAATTTACATGGGCATCTATCTAATGCTTATTTCCCTCCCGAGGCCGCAAGGAAAATAGCCCTGTTAGATACAATAGAACAACTCAATTCTACCAGAGCTCATCCCCTCTGGATGTTGGGGGGCATCTTTAACATGATCACCAACCTAGACAAGAGGAGGCAGAGCAAGACTAGAGGTAGACAACACCCATTTCAAAGACATCATCCAGCAGAACTGGTTGATCGATCTCCCCTTTGCCAATGGAAATCACACCTGGAACAACAAGAGAGTGGGCACACAAAAGATTGCATCGAAACTAGATAAATTTATCCTCTCTAAGAATGCTATCCTTATTGCAGGTGATTTCCAAGCCACACTCCTGCCTTTTTTAGGGTCGGACCACTAGCCTATCTCTCTGTAATAGTCCAGACTAGGGGACCGCATCAAAAGACCCTTTCGATTTGAGACTTTCTGGCTCACCCACCCAAGCTTCAAGGAAATGGTTCACACCACATGGAGATCTTTCATTCCTCCCCCTAGTTCCAAGATGTTCCAGTTCCAGCAGAACCTCAAAGATCTCAAAGCCCCCATTAAAATTTGGAACCATTCCACCTTTGGCAACATCTTCGAACAGCAAAGGCTCTTGGAACAAGAAATGGTGGAGCTACAGCTTCGCATCATCCAAGAAGGCCACAATGAAGCTTCTGACCCAAAAGAGCAAAATATCCTATATCAGTTGGAGGAAAGAAAGAAGCAAGAAGATATTCTGTGGAAACAAAAATCCCAGGTCAGATGGTTAAAAGAAGGGGAACGGAACACTAAATTTTTCCACCGCTCTACCATTCAACGCAAGATGTGTAATAATATCAACTTTCTCCTTAGCTCAACAGGAGAAAGACTTGAGTAGCATCAAGCCATAGAAGCTGAATTGGTCTCTCATCTCAAATCGGTGGTGTAGGAAGACCAGTTAGACAGGCGACCAACAATTAACAAAATCCTGCAACACATATCAAAGCTAGTCACAGAGGAGCACAATCAACTTCTTCTTTGCCTTGTCACTCTTATGGAAGTTGAACAGGCTGTCCTCCAAAACAAGGAATGTAAAGCTCCAGGTCCCGATGGCTTCACATCGAACTTCTTCCATCATTTCTAGGATTTGATCAAAGATGAGATCTGGCAATTAGTGGATGAGTCTATATCGATGCATTGGATTCTCCCATCTCTTAATGCCACTTTCATAACCCTGATTCCCAAGGAGGACCAAGTAGCCAAACCCGAAAAATTTCACCCCATCGCCCTCTACAATGTCATACAGAAGTTTATCTCCAAAGTTATTGCCAACATGTTAAAGCCACTTCTTCCTTTTCTCATTTCTCCCGAGCAAACTAGTTATGTGGAGGGGCGACAAATCCTTGATGCCATCATTCTCACTCATGCGATCATGCATTCTCTGAAGAAAACTAAAAAGCCAGGTACGCTCCTTAAGATTAATTTATCAAAATCTTTTGACAAACTTAACTAGAATTTCATTCAACAGATGCTAGCAGCTTTTGGTTTCAACTCTCCTTGGATAAGATGGGCCATGAGCCTGATCTCCTCTTAATTTTTCTCCATCCTGGTTAATGGTATCCCTTCTCATCGCTTCTCCCCCTCTCATGTCATTCGTGAGGGCGACCCCCTGTCCACTTTTCTCTTTGTTCTCATGGAAGAGGGGTTGGGCTGTTTGATCATTCATTCCCTACATTCGCATCAACTCCGTGGCATTTCCGTTCATGAAACCCCGACTCACACCCACCAGCAATTCGTGGATGACACTATGATGTTTGGTCATCCCTCCGCCCAAGAAGCCTCCACCTTCAAGAGCTTGCTTGATTTGTTTGCCGAAGCTTTAGGAATGACTGTCAATGCCTCCAAGTCGCAAATCTTCTTCTTTAACACTACCTTGCTCATTCAGCATCGCATTGCTAGAATCCTCGGTTTCTCCATTGTCAAGCTCCCCGCCAAGTACCTTGGAGCACCCTTGATTGTCTCAGCACTTAAGCACTCATCTTGGAGATCTCTCTTAGACAAACTCGAAGCTAAATTATCCTCCTGGACTTTTCACCCCTTCAACCTCCCTAGCAGACTTATTCTGGTCAAGACTGTCCTTCAAACCATGCCCCCTTATCTCTTCTCGGTCCTAGCGGCCCCGAAATGGGTCCTTAAGCAGATCAGATCTCTTTAGCGCAATTTCTTATGGGGAGCATCCGGAAAGAACAAAAAATGGGCCTTGGTCAAATGCAACACGATCTTCAAGCCAAAGTCAGTGGGAGGGTTGGGACTCCACGACCCTCAGCACAACAATGCTATCATGGGGGCTAAGATCTAGTGGCAATGGCTATCCTCCCCCTCTACCCCATGGGCGAGACTCTGGAATGCCAAATATGCCAACCACAGATCCCATTTGGAGCTCATTCGACTATCTAATGTGGAAGTAGGCTCACTGATCTGGAACGCTGCCAAACAACACAGTCTGCTTATTCAAGAACATAGTTTCTAGGAGGTCTACAATGGTCGTACAACTAGGTTCTGGACAGATTCGTGGCAACAAAAACCCAAGCTCCTCTCAACCATCAATCCACCTCTACAAATTGATTTGATAGCTCCTTTGGATGCCACAGTTCACCAATTCTAGGAGGAAAACCAAGTTCAGGGGTACAGGAACTGGAAAATGGCTGCAGGCTGCTTGAACAACCAGCAAGGTCAAGCTCATCCAACACTAGAAGCAAAACTAATCAGCAGGAAAATCAGATACACAGACAAGCAGGATGTCCTTCACTGGGGACACTCCCCCAAATGCAAGTTCACCACTCAGGAAGCCTATGCACTAATGACCCAGACTCTCGACCCTCTTGACCCCATCTAGAAACAGTTGTGGTCGCCGTAGCTTTGGTTGAAGGTCTCCTTGTTTTTACGGTTGCTCTTTCACAAGAAAATCCTCACATGGGATAACTTAATGAAGAGAGGCTTCACTGGGCCTTCCAGATGCCACAACAATAATAATCAAGAGGAGACCATTCAACATCTTATGCTAACCTGCCCTTTCGCTACCTTCTTCTGGGAAAGTGTTAGCTCCAAGTGCAGAAGGGATGGTCGACAGTCTGAGGACTTAAATACCATCATACGTAATTGGCCAGCGGCACCCTATCGTTGCAACATCCTCAACTCTATCTGGAGGCACATTCTAGGCCACATCTTATGGCATATCTGGAAGGAGAGGAATAGGAGGATCTTCAAGAATCAGGCAGCCCCTCCGGAAATCCTCTGGTTAAATTACTGCAACAATCTCCAGGAAACCTTAGTGCTACAAAATGGCAGCAGGAAGACCTCCCTTCTCTGCCCCTAGAGCAACAATTCTGGAACAACTGGCAGTTCAAGCTCAATCTACATCTCGAGTCGACTGATCGAGAAGTCCCGAAGACAAATTCTAATGCTAAATGGGTCTCCCCCCCAGATGGTGTCTAAAGCTTAACTTTGATGGCGCCTCCAAAGGCAACCCTGGGGAGGCGGGCTTTGGGGGAATTTTTCGCAATCAAAAAGGGGATTTTATTCTCATTTACTATGGCTGTATAGGATGGGATACCAATAACTATGCAGAACTAGAGGGTCTTTGGCAAGGTATGCAGCTAGCCTAGCTCCATAATTTTTTCCCTATCGAGACTGAGGGTGACTCCCAAATCCTCATCAACATGATCAGTAAGATCCTCTCAAGCTCCCCACCCTCTAAAGTAGTCGACAGTTGGAGGCTCATGGCAATATTGGATCTCATCACTGACTGCTTACTAGAGAACAGAGCCATTTACCTCAAGCACACTAGAAGATCTGGCAACAAAGTGGCAGATCTTCTGGCCAACAAAGGGGTAACGAACGTCCAGACCCTCTTTGTAGGGCCCCTCTCCAGTCTCAATGGCAGCAATCTCCTTCAGGAATGCACTCAACTGGTGTAGCAGGACAACTTCACCCCAGATGCAGATGGATATTAACATGATTGGGGTTACAATCCAGCAGGTGGGCGCGTGGCAAGCCCACTGGTTTGCCTGCGGTAAGCCTGTACTCAACTCCAGAACCATTAAGTTGATGGGCCATCACCCTACGTGACATTTATGTCGGTGGGGAGGCTGAGACACCAACAAATTTACCATGAACGCTCCATACCCTTCGTCCCCGTCCTCAATTGTGCTCTCTAGTGTTTTGTTTCGGAGTTGTGGTGCTCTGTCAGGCTCTATGTCAAGGAAACTCTTGCCTGTTGGTTCTTGTTGTTCGCCAGAAGTAGAGGTGCACAGCCTCCGCGCCACTGTAAGAAAACACTACCCGCTGGTCTCCTACATTAGCTTCATCCTTCGTTACCATCACTCGCATAGTCCATTCTGTGCTCGGCGCACCCCTGCCTTGTTTGACTTTCGCCTCCATATTCCTCTGTTGAGGTCCTCTCTCAATTTCTCCTACTCTCATGACTTTTGTGCAGCGATGCCAAAGCTGAGACATCGTATGAGATGCTGCCAGGGTGGCTCCAGGCCTAGTCGCTCCCCTCCCCCTTCCTCTCACTTGTTCTTTGCTCGCAATCTTAGTGATAATGCTCCCCCTCACCTTCATGGAAGTGGTAAATTTCAACGCCTTCCTCCCTCCCCGAGCACTGTCACCGCTGCCTCCCACCACTACCTCAAACCTTGACCTGTGATCGTTGCTTCTCCCCTACGCTCTACGCCTCCCATCAGCTTGCAGGCCTCTCCTCCAGCTCCACCTGTCTCTCTGGCCGTAGACGAAAATCATCCTCGCGTGGTAGGTGAATGCAGCTGAGGGCCTCTCCAGGCCACTCGGATGAATGCAGGTGAGCGTGATGTGATGGATTCCGCTCTTCCAGATCCTGCTCCTGATGACAAAGAAGGATGGGGATTCAGATTTGATGAGGAATTGCCCTCGGGTGACTATGGACTCTAAGCGATTCTACTTTTCCTCGCCTCCATATTTAGTCTTTTAAGCTTTTTGTTGGTTTGTATCCTTGGTATATTAGCTTGCCCAAACTGATCTTGGTAGATAATTCAGTCTCAAAACTATGTATGAGTCAGTTTCCCCTGGCGGGCGGCTCGGTTTTTGGTTCACTGTTGTTAAGACAAGGCTGGTTTCCTCTTGTGAGGCAGCTCTCAAACGCCTCTCGAGCCGGTTTCCCCTTGCAGGGGGCTCATTTTCTGCTATGTTGCTAACTGTATGGCAGCACTCTTATGCCTAGAACTCTCTGTACCATATGTTTTATTAATAGATTTAAGTTTACTTAGAAAAAAATATGTGACTAGATAATAAGTAATGCAACTAAAAATGACTAGCATGAATGAATCTAAGAACAAAAATACAACTACCTAACAAGTACTACAATAAATGAATCAATTTTTTATTTTAGTCATATTAATTGTGTCAAGCAATCTAAGCTTACCAGTGATAGGGGATTGAAAGGCTACTAAAGATCAGTTGAAAGGTTATACCTCATTAAACACTTCTTCATCCTCACATGGTGCATAGGTGAGCCAACTTTGCATTATATATCTCTAATAATTTGTAATTTCAAAAATTAATTTTTATAATAAAATATTTTATGTATTTTTTAAAAATATATTTATTGAATGTAATTAGATCTAGTTCCAATTTGAAATTAATTTGAAGAACGATTTTAATTTTTAAGACTATAATATCAAATAAAAACTACTTTAATTTCATATTAACTACCCTAGATCCATCTTAACCCCAGATCTATAAAGAGCAAAGAGGGATACAATCTCTTGAGTTGCAAAACATTTTTTTCTAGTGCAAAACTTGAGAAAGGTTTGCACTGCGAGAGATTGTATCCCTCTCGGCCCTCGATAGTTATAGGGTTAATATGAATCTAGGTTGGTTATATAACACTATATAATATCTATATTTGTATTTCTATCTCTTTGTTATTCGCGCTCTCTATCTCACCCAAAAACATCCACACCCTTTCTCTCCCTCTCTTCCCTTTCTCTCCCTCTCTATATATATTCTTATCACTATTCCTTCCCACTCTCCTCTCTCCCTCACATTCTCTCCTTGGATCCCTTACCACTCCCTCTCTCTTTCCACCTTTCTCCCTCTATGTTTTCTTGTTCCCTTCCTCTAATATGCCCCCTCCAATTCCATCTCTCTCCACATCTCTATCTTCCTTCCTCTCTATCCCTTATATGAGAAACGTATAAATTTCATCTAGAGTTGAGGGTTTAATGATTATGATAATGAAGATCTTGATTGTGGCAAACAATTCATCAAAAGACAATTCATAGGTAAGAATTTTGCATGTCTTTATTGTAAAAATGACTTAATGATTATGATAATGCAGATCTTGATTGCGTCTAACAATTCGTCAAAAGGCAATGGACAAGTAAGCATTTTCCATGCCCTTATTATATAGATCAGTTCTCTCGTCCTTAACTTTTCCAGGGTCAGAATGTATGGAATTTATTTTTTTTGACCTTTTATAGTGATTGATTATTTCTGTAATGGAATCTACTATGCCAAAATTCAAAGGGCTGGAGTGATGCAAGCAAATTTTCTGGTAGGATGAAAATGCTAGACCTTCCTCAAACTTTGTTACATGAAATTAAAATTTCTTGTAATCATGATCTCATGTAAATTTCATCCTTATATTATGATCTCAATGGCTATAGTTTTAAATCGTGTTACTATATTTTAAGTGGAATATACTTAGATGCATTAACCCTTACAACTCTCTAAAGCTTAGGTTAATCTCAGCTAACAAGAAGGAACCTACATAACTTTTGAAATTTAGACTCAATGATTAAAAACAATTATTAAAAATGGAAGAACCCAAATGGTTTGATAACTTCTACCCAGCCATCAATTTCCAAGACCTTTTCTATTACTCTGAACCTAAACAAAGAGAGTAGAAGAGTAAGAGGAGTCTAGATGAGGTGGACCCTGACTTGCTTGATAATTTTCAAAATTTGGGCGTGCCCTTGACTAGAAGAATGATTCACTAACGTTGTTGTAGATTTTTTTTATGACAATGTTTTCATTGCTACCATGTACAGGTAGACTCTATAGGCAGCTGAGGTTATATTTTGTTCATTATAGGAGTTGATTTAGGGGTATCTTGATTTAGTTAGGAAGTAGCTTGGTAGGGTTGTTCCTCCTGCTGATAACGATTATGTTGCATTGTATTTTTTACTAGTGATAACTCCTTCTATTAAATCTCCAAACACACTTTGTCACACATGGAAATATCCACTTATTTCAGGATGAAAGAGATGGAGATCAGGAAGTTTGAGAGGACTCGTATTTTTGTATATGAGAGGAGTTTTATGAGGTTAGAGGAGTTCTGTGACATATATTGAAGGGTGCATTGGACCATTTTATGACACCAATCATCTCCGTGCCACAATAGTGCATCTCTATTTCATCGAGGGAGGAACGATAAATTATTCCACTATAAAGAATTGGTATGTCGGGGACAAGGAATGCAGACATGTGATTTATAATTTTATTACAAAAAGAGGTTTGTGCAATGGAGGCAAATCAAGGATTTCATGGACATAATTAGAGACTAGTTCAAAAATCACCTCAAAATAATCAAGCATTGTTTTGAAAGGTGATGATGCAATTGGAGAGTTCTAGTTTGTTTCCTTGAAAAATAACTATCAATAGGGGGGACAAAGATGATGTTAGGTCCCTATAATACTTGTGATTCCCCGATTACTATTGTCATTGTATCCCTTATTGTTATTGTTGTGCCCCTACTATCCCCATATTGTTATTATTGTGCCCCATAGAAGACCACTATTATTATTATTGTGTCGTTATATTATTATTGTTATGTCGGCTTTGATTATATTATGACCCCTTAGACTCCTATATATAGAAAGAATTTTTTTTCATTTGTATCATCCAAGAATTGTTCGTTTGTGTAATGTAAAGGAGGTTTCCCCCTCGAAGAGGCTATTTTCAAAGGCATTGATCTTTCTTTTCTATCTTTTTGAGCGCTGGTTTCATAAAATTTGGTATCATAGCTTTGGGTTTTAGGGTTTCATTGTTCCAAATAGGTCTTCATGGAAGTTTTCTATAAATATTTTTCTATGATGTCTTAGAAGCTAACAAAAAACCCATTTGAGTTGAAATCATTATGAACCTCGGGTCCAAAATACAGATCTTGTATCCCTACATTTATGGAGATATGATATGAGCAAGTCAGGGTTTTGCAGACTACTGAATTACACTCCAAACAAGTGACCTTGGGAAAATTGTAATAACTTTCTCTTTGAGTATCAAATTGAAATTTCATAAGAAGTTACAGAAATATGATAGTCTGTCATTTTGTTTTGTATCTTTTTAAGATCTGAAGGTCGAAACAGAGACACGTGGCAAGTGGTACAAGATCACTCTACAGAAATGTTATATAATCAGGTCATGATGGCATATTGGGCATATCTATTTCTTGGAGAATCCAATTTTTATCAAACTGGTGGCATTGGAAAGAGGAATCAAAGGGTTACC
>APFE031268841.1:0-27275 GCA_000404065.3 Pinus taeda
AAATCATTTTATTAATTATATGGTCTACCTACAAGCACACCTGCGAAGGCAACACCATTTCAAATCCCTTAACTTACAATACAATTAGGCATAAAAATTACCTGCCTAAGATAGAAAATTGTAAACTTGTCGAGAAATCTGCCCATACTGATCAACCTCATATTGTGATTTGAAACATTCAAACACCTGCAATCTTGCGATATACACTTACAAATTTACAGACAACTCCATTGTTAGGCTTGTTATATAGCTTCATATATAGCTTTGCCACCCACTAATGAAAATTTTCATTATTTGCAATGCTACAGTCGTTCTCATATTCAACCATAGAATGTTATAAGCTTGATCAGCCGCACCTCCGGTGTCCAAAATCTGAAAAAAAACCAAAGCGGTACTAGACCCGCAGAATTAACAGACAATGAAATGAGTGTACCCCACTGATGTAAATGGATTTATCAAACGCTGAGCGCATATAAACTTGTTCTACATCAAGCTGTCACATTCTACCAACAATTTTCAGTCATCTCATTGTCTTAAATATGATCACTTGACATGTAGAGCAATGTTAGTGAGACCTGATGTCTTCACGCAACAAATTTCAAATATAAATTTTGATCTTTCTGAAACAGATAAAGGAATTTTTCATTAATGATAGATTTAAAATTTTTAACTTACACTTCATCTCTAGACAGAAAAAGTTTCAGCAAGCATAGAAAAAGAATGAGAAGGTAAAATAACAGAATCATAAACAATTTTTACTGTGGGAAGTAGATGTTACAGAAAAAAATGTTAACAAAAAGGTAAAGAGGAAAGAAAAATCAAGGAAACCTCCTATAACAAAGTTTAGGCATTGACTGTCTTTCAAGAGGTCGGTATTTCCACATACACTAATCCATTCAATTCCTAATGTCCTGAAGGGAAATGATCAAGATATCAAATATGAAGATAATGTGTACATATGTATGGTTAAGAACTAAGAACTTGGACTGAACGGTACAGTGTGTCAACCAAGATCAATCAATGTAAGGGAAAATTTGAAAACAAAAATGCCATACTCACATGCTTCTCAAGTATCCACAGGAACACTTTAAAGACTGAAATGTTTACGGCCTAAAAAAAATAAAAATCCACATATATCTAATATATATATATACTATATATTATATATATATATATATATAATAATATTATATATATATATATATATATATTATAATAGTATATATATTATATATATATATATATATATATATATATATTTTATTTTTTTTTTATGATCACTTTACAATAAGTTAAGCTAAGCTCCTGACCACATTCCATTTCCTTCTCACAGTTTTGGTTAACGTGATTGAGGGTAAAGTCAACGAGGATACTAAACTCCACAGGGCATGGTTCTCTCGAAGTAGAACCTTAGGTATCTTAAAAAAATTAATTTGAATTTTCTCCTCCAAATGTTTGCAAAACGACCCCAAAATTTTTACAAGATTAGTTAATAGAAAGCAGTGGAAAATTGAAAATCAATCCAAAAGCTAGCAGTGGGCATAGAATGCAAAACAGAATGATGTTAAAATTCAAATCCTAAAGAAACAGATGTGGTTTAGTCAGCTGCCTCCATTGTTGCACAAAGCAAATATTGTTAGGATACCATTTCAATTCTAACAAAACCACTACAGGACCCCTCTTCAATAGAACTGATAATACTCTGACCCCAGTCGTGGCCATGGTAGATTTGAAAAAAATAACTTGGAAAGACTACCCCTCATGTCAATGGAAATCAACCATTGCATCTTTCACTTGTCTTTGTCAACTACATTAGATTCAAAATTGGAAGAATATCATTTTTCACTTTAAAGTACTATCATCCCTAATCTGATGATATCACATATTCAGACAAAAATTATAAACCATATTTATACACAACTGGCATATAACTCATTAATTATCATTAAGACGCGTGACCAGTTCTTGGTTTATGGAAAAAGTTTTTTCTTGAATATTGAGCCAGGAAAATCTGCGATGGAATGATTATGTGATTTGCATCGCAGTATCGCAGCATCGCATTATCGCTGCATTGCAATATCGCTGCATCGCAATATCGCAAGATCATATTATCGCAGGATCGCATGATCGCAATATCGCAAAATCGTTTAATCGTTATGTGTATTTTATGTGTTTTTGCGATATGTGATATGCGATATCACACATCAGCGATTTTGAGGTTTTCCAACGTGAGTGCTCATTGATGCATGTGATGCGATGGACTTTCGTGTTGCAATCTCGCATTTTTTAGCTCATAAGAAGGCATCCTATCACTTTTTGCGCGATGCGATATTTCTTAAGGAGTGACTTTACTTCCTTTATCATGAAACTTAATCTTTTTTAGTTTTTTCAAAGGCATTTTCCTAAGTCCATGATGGTAAGGTTTATCCAAAAGGAAGTCTAAGCACTAAGTGATTTTTTAAAAAAAATTTGACTAAGGGTCCCCATTTATTTAGTATTAGCAATAACACTATATAAAGAGGGGGGTTGTTGGTGGCCACAACAAGATGATAATAGAAATAGATTTTTCAACATAGCTATTTCAATTTTCCCTTTCAGAAGGAAAAGATCACCTCTATGTGAAGGGCACCTCTCAAAATGAGCAACATCCTAAAATCAATTTGTGGCCCCATTTTAGAATTAGAAGAGTGTTTCCTGTGTTTATGAGTATCACAGAAAATATTTGGACACCTATGAATTGGATTCTCATCTCCCTCCATTTCATTCCTTCTTTCCCAAGGCTTCTATAAATAGGTTAGCTTGTGGCTGGGCTTGCCGAACAAACACAAAGATACCACAACACATGAGTGGGGGCAATGTCGAAGGTGTAAAATCAATATTGTTATTGGAGTATCAATTGATACGATATGCCCTACACTAGGATCAATTCTCATGTCTAACCACATTTTTGAGGGATTTTGACCAAGCTGAATCAAACAAGCACACCGAGAGGAGAAGGAACACATCACAACATACCCGGGAGAAGAGGTTACAACCAGAAATCTCTCACCAAAAGTGACTAGTTATTATCCACTATTTGTTAAATCTACCTATTTCCCTATGGATCTCATAAAGGAAATCATTAAGTCCTCCATATTAGGAGTTGCAATTCCACAACTGAACATTAATCAATATCAACCTGATGATATTGTCTACCAGTTGATTCCCATCATAGTCTCATCATTCCTTCACTTGGTCCCATATCCATGACATGATTTATGGTAACTGAACCCTATGGATAGAAGCATGAGGGCTCATTCTATAGCTCCCATGAATACTACATTCAATTTTTCTAGGTGGACAAGGTTTCAGTTCTCTATGTGGAAGTGGGATGCAGGTAAAGTGGTGATAAAGGGGTATAATAGTTCTTCATTACTTTGAAAGGTCTCTACTTTCACATTTTACTTTGTTCCAGCTAGAAGTATAATGACTCTGACATGTACTATGAATAACAAAAGTCTTGCTTTCCCATCTGGCTTGTCTGACACCTATATAAGAAGGTATTGTATAAGCATAGATTGTGTGTCCTTGGGATGGGAGTCTGTTCCTCATTCATTTTCTAGGAGTTTTCATCCGCTTCTAGGGAGTGACCAACATTTAATATGAAGGATTATCTGCTCTGAGATGGGACTGAAGGAGGGTCGAATCCACCACACCATGGAATTGCACTACCCCCACCAACGAGACAAACGTGGATTCAACAAGCTATCATAGACCTCACTTCTGTCCCTTCCTTGGCTAACATGAATTTGATATTTTATTTATATAAATAGGTTTTTCTATAAAAGACATTTTACATAGCACACACTGTGGTAAAACATATCTTAATTTCTATAGGAACTCATATTCAAACAAATAACAATCAACACCACTGTAATATTTTCATGTTCCTTGATGATTATTATCATATGTGCTCACATGATTTATCAATGTTTTATCATGCAGGTGGAAGTCTAGATGAGGGTAGGATATGCCCTAAATATTCTTATGTTTTTTGCTAGCTGACCCTGACTGCTACTCTCCACTATGAGGACACTCGATGGGCTTGGGATTGATGTTCAATAAGGAATAATCAGTTGCTTCAATGGATTTGCACTAGATGTATTTTAGGAAGAGGTAAGTAAATGGTTGAATCAGATATAGTGAAGGTCAAACTTAATATTCGTTAGGCTTATATGGATTGGGGCTAACTGTGTCATTTTCTCTGGTCTTTTAGCAAGCCAAAGAAGGAGAAATTGCACCTAAGGATATCAAAGTTGTGCTGCTACACACCGCAAGCTATCATATTGCAATATAGCCTAAAGAATATTCATGGATGTAGGATATGTATATTATGAAATGATTTCTCCCATTTCTCTGACCCAACTGATGTTTGTGGAAATATCAAATTAATCTACTTATGGGGATGGAAATTGTCCACTGATCTCAATCTGGGAGTTGTAATGAGTAATCATACAAAATCAGCAGGAGGTCATTCTATGATTGCTCCAAGTTATAGACATAGCACTGCTTCTAATATGTTCCAATTCTTATCAGACCTATAAAAAGGTTTACTTAGAATTATACATCTACTTCATCCCCAAAAGCTAGAAGTTTGGCATCTAAACATATAAACTAGGAGTAGATTGGTTTTTTGAGAGTTCCTAACAAGAGACATCCTTATTTTACTTTCCCTATGTATTTTTGGTTTTCTTCATATGAGAAATGCAAATAGATGGTGATGTTTTTGTAAACAAGATCTTTGCAAAGAGTTTGGCAGCTGCGATCATTTTCTTTCTTATATGAAACTACCATTTTTTCATTTTAATACTTGATAGAATGTACTTTCTTACTGGAAGGACTCGAATATAAAAATAATTCACCTTCCTAGAAAGGAACTAAGGAATCAAGTTCCTCTTGTCTAGAGATCATATACAGGTACACTCTAGATACTGTCTCCAAGTTGTGTTGTTTTTATTAAGGTTTGGATTAAACTAGTGCACTTTCCTGCCTTCAATTTGAGTTCAAAACCTATTTTTTTTTTTATATTTGGTTTGCGTTGAAGGTGAAGGTGGTCAATATTGTTGAGAAGCTAATTTCTATTGTTTTCCATATCAAGAAGTGGGTAAACCCATGACTGAATTGTTATTTTGTATTAAAATTATTGTAATAGTATATTAATATTATTTTGGAAAAAGTAATTTTAAACCAATCAAGTACGTACATTTTCTATTATGAGTAGGATATGTAGCATTATGCCTTACAACATTTCCTTTGCAACATATGGTGCAATTTGTTAGGATATTCTGACACATACGAAATAGTTAAGTATAACTCAGTATAGTTTATAGTTAGGTAAAGTGTGTTTCTTTACTATGTACTTTTTGTAAGATACAATTCAATGATCACGATATGTTCTAGACATGAAGTTATCTGACATTTTATTCTCTCCTTGGTATTACCGACACTTGATCTGTGGCTTAACATCTGATTGGTCTATGATCTCTATTTAAAGAACATAGAGGGTCATTTGTAAGGTGACCCTTCATGAGAGAAGCTTATGTAAATTTTCTTTATTTTACATTAATAAATTGCCTAAAGTAGCCATGTTGCCTTAGATTATGGATTGTTTCCCTCTTTGAGGGTTTTAACCACGACAAGAATACCAGTTTACCATTCTGTGATCTGTTTGTGAGCGGTGTCCTTTGGTGTTCTATCTAAGGTGTTGTGTGTGGAGCCTGATTATCTTCTTTATTCAAAGGTCTCAGTCGGATGTATACCCCAGGAAGACTGTACACCCCTCTAGTAATTTCTAGGAAATTTGAGCCATTCATTAGGTGGATGATATGATGGCAGAAGTTATGTTTAATTTAGGGTTTTTTGCCCTAGAAGGCAACCCCTCACTATATATGATGGAATTGTATTGCGTCTATATATATCTATATTCTGAGTGAGGAAGAGAGAGGAGATTGAGAGCGACGAGAGTGTTATAGTGGATTTGTTGTAGGTTGTATATCTTCATTTTGCTAGATAATATAATAAAAGAAGGACTGGTTGTTTCTCCGTGGACGTAGCCCAAACTGGGTGAACCACGTATATCTGTGTCTCTCTTGTTTTATGCATTTTCTGTGTTTATATTTCTGCAATATTTTATGTTTTCCATTTCTATGTAATATATAATTTTCTAACATAAGGAACTTACCCTGTAAATTCCAGCATGGTATCAGAGCTATTGGAGGGCCGCAACCGTTGGTGATCCAAATTTGAAGCCGATATAACTGAATTTGACTATCTTTTCCTAGATCTACTGTTTTTGATCACTTTCAGGCCGAGAGGTCTGCTCCATTGTGTTAGGAGCATCTATTTCAGTGAAGAACCCCTTTCGTTTCACGCGGAAATGTTTCCAGTAGCCCTAGCTACGTCAGTTTTAAGATCTAGAGGTATACAATGTTTATTTGCAGTTATAGTTATTTATCTCTCTGTATATTTTAGTTTATAATCCTCTATAAAAAAAAAATACCAGATCTATACCTTTCATTTCTGTGTATGCTCTTTGTTCCACGACTTTGTGCGATATGGGCATACAAAAAACATAAAGAAAGGATTTTTTTCATGCGTCTGCTCTTTTCCGTTGCGCCTTATTGTGATCTCGGAAAATCAAAAACATTGAGGATTAGTTTCCGGCTAAATCTAACTTTAAGCCGTAAGGCTTGGATTTATTTTGCATGTTCATTTTAGGTTGTGTGGTTTTTTTGTTTTGTAGGAAAAAAGAGGCTTTTCAAGTAAGCATGTACTCCAAATCTTGAGTGAGAAAAAAAAAAAATGTTCCTTTCTCCTTTCCGAAAATTAATAACCTTTTAAACTAGCTCACTTGGTCCAAAGTTACTTTATGAGAATAAAGGTATTGGGTTCAAGTCTTTTTTTTGTTGAGTTACTTTTTCAAGAAGCACATGTAACTTATGTTTTAAAGTTACTTTATGTAAAAGTGTTCTCACCCATTATAAAAAGTGAGTCACTTATAATTCTGAAGTCACTTTATCTTTTATTTAAGTTACAATTTAGTGGGTACTTCATAAAGTACCATTGTAAAAATGACTTTCATTTATCTACAAAAGTGGATCACATAAAGTAATCTTTTTTTAAAAGTAAGCTAATTAGATTAAGTTTGGAAACAGGGGGGATTTTCTTTTAAATATAGCATTATCATCCACTTCCCAACATTCATGTAGTTTGTCGGCATCATCAACAACTTTTCTTCAAAAAGCCATAACTTCTTCATCTGGAAGCCGTTTTCAGAGCTGTTTTTTTAATCGGCCAAATTTTTTGATATATTTCCATTGGAACACTTATTTTTAGTATCTTCAACTTCAGTTTATTTTAAAATGGAAATTCCATGCCTAGTTATTCTTGACATCACCAACTACCTTCAATGGTTATCTTACATTGTGGATTTACTTAGAAGTAAAGGTATTTATAGAATAACCTTAGGCCAAGAATCTAAACCTAAATATGAAGATAAGATAGCCAAATGGGAAAATAAGCAAGATCAAGCACATGGGTTGATAGGAATGTCTATTTCTCCATGTCTTAGATTCCATATCGCAGAACTTGATACCTCTGATGAAGTAATGAAACAATTCAATAAATATTTTGGAATTAAAAATGAAATTAGAGCCCATCAACTCGAAAATGAGTTGCTTACAATGGATTGTCAGCTTATTGGGCCCTGGCCCAGGTTCGGAAGAGTTTTTAGCCAAACAAATCTCGTACTATCGACCCTTTCGACAACAATCTGTGGAGCGCGGACTGAAATCTCACCCAAGGTAGTATGGGAGGGTGTTGGAACCAGGTTTCCGCACCCTAGGGATGTCTTGATTAGGTCAGGAGGATTCACAACCCAATCTATGCACTTATGCTATTTCATGCAGCAGTCTGGCCTTCTTGAAGATCTGTGAAAGGGTGTCTTAGATCTTTAGTCTTATTACAATGATTATAGATCTGATTTATCATTTAAGGTCTTTAAGTGAACATTTAACAGTTAAACCTAGAGCGCACAATCGTAAATCTTAAATATATTCATAAAAACCATAACATAAGCATAAACATTCAGATCTGCGATCATATACATAGTACTTCAGAAACACTTATCTTTATTAATCTTCCATTCAGTACAATCCAATTCCTCCCTGCGCACGCAACTGCAGGGTTCCGCGGATACAGTTGTGGACTTTTCCAGGCCTCTACGCACACAGTTGTAGAGCCTAATCTAACCACTAACACCCACGACTCAGACTTACAAACTCAAAGCACTCTCGCTTTCACAAACTCATACAATTTAGGTCTTCCACAAAGCTACTATCAAGAACTGTCGTCTAAACCTAAATCCTTGCTCTATTTATACATTTCCATGGTTCGCGGACCATGGGAAAGCCGACACATTCTAGATTAATCTCTAATATTTTAGGGTAGACTACCCTTGGACTTAACCCATTACAATTCATGCTCCATGCACTTCGCGGAACCTTTACCATACTTTTACCCAAAATTGCAGGCCTTTAGCCCCAAAACCGTTATGTGGGGGGTCTGCTGCCCAACAGGCCCCCAAAACAATCATCGTGACTCATCTCGAGTCACCCGGCGAGTGCAGTGATCTTTGCATGGAGGTTATTCAACAAATTCTGTGCTTCGCTTACTTCTGCAACACATTCTTCTGCCATATGTTGTACTTGTTGCACATGAGCCTCTGATACATCATTATCAGCTTCACTTGCTTCTCTGAGTTCGTATCCTTCCTACATGTGGGCTAGCCTTCATTTGATGCTGGAAGTGACCGCGAATGCCTCATCAAGCCTGTTGGCATTATGATACAAGTGTTGTCCTTGATGGCAACTCACACAGATGACAAATCATAGTGCAGCAAGTCAGTAGCAAAGAACTGATGATCAGACTACAAAGAATGAAGAAAGAAAAGTATATATGCAGGTTCACTATATACCAACTCGTGTACACACATAGGTTCACTATATACCAAGTCGCGTATATACGTAGGTTTGCTATATACCAAGTAGTGTATACACGCAAGGTCACTATATACAAAGGCGTGTATACACGAGGGATTTCTGATCAAAAGTCGCGTATGTGTATGCACACACTTTCATGCATGGAAAATTGCGTACATATGGGAAAGCTTATTTTTGGGCCCGTGGTATTTAGACCTATGGTTTTGGACCTTGGTATTGCGTCCAAAGTATTGAACCTAGGTGTTGGGTCCCTAGTATTGGTTCTAAATGGTTTTGGACCATGGTATTGAGTAAGGACTAAGACTATAAAAGGAGAAGACAATCATTAGGCAAAAGAAATTCGGAAAATCTTGAATATTTGATGAAGTATGAGATCCAGTATATAGGTTATGGGTTCATGATGCTTTGCTTGATTTGAACTAAGGAGGAATATCAATGGTTGATGGAGAACAAGATCTAAGGATAGATCGGGATCTAGTGGCTTGGAATGAATCATCTCTATACGGTTTGATCATGTTTATTCTAGATTTGTATACTGACACGTGTAATGTTCTGTAAATATTATGATCTGGGTATAACTCAAGTTTGGAATAGCCGCAAATCATGAATGAATATTTACAGAGATATACGTTGGTTGACTATGTTAAAATCACATAAGATACATCTAAGTAGCATATACCATATGAGTTATGATGTTTGAAGTTACAGGTGTTTCTAGTTGTTGATAAGTTCTGATGACTGTTTATTGGTGTCAGTATTCTACATATTTAGATTGGTTGATTATTGATGGATGAGATCTATAATGGATCAGGATTAGAATGACTTATCTTTATGTGATCTGATGAACTAGATCTAGTTGCTAAGAAACATATTATCCTTGTATATGTAATGATCTGGGTATGTCTGAAGTCAAGAAGTGCAGCGAAGTTATAAGTAAGTTATTAATGACATATACGCTGGTTCGCTTTGGTGAAGTTGCGTATGCATGTTGTTTCGGCACTTCCAAGTAGCGTATGCACTCTGATGCATGTTTTTTGATGATATAGTTGGTTCTGAATATTGTTGCAGAGTCTACTATTATGCTCTATGTTTTGGTGACTGCATTTTGTTGACAGAGTTCCAGTGATTCAGTATTGGGTGATTCAGATATTGATGATGCTAGTGTTGATTGATTATGTGCTTCAATGATATTCATGGGTCCAGTATGAAAATTGGATGAAACATGGCCTTCAAATTATGGTGTTGTGCTTCAAGAGTATCCAGTCTGAAAATTTATGAAACGTGGAACCTGGAGGAAGAAAGAGAAGGTTGTAGTCTTCTGTAGGTCGGCCCCTATGTACTAGTACATCAACTAGTACAAGAGCTAAGGGGGTGGTAGCTCCCTTCCAGTAGCAGATGGAGAACGAGAGAAGGTAGTAACCTTCTGCAGGTAGAAGCTTGCGTACTGGTATAAGACTGCACCAGTACAGAAATATTGTAAAAGGAAGTTTCTTATTAAAAGAAGATAGAGACGAATTGTAGCAGGTGGTTTTCACCCACATTGGGTTTCCACCTTACATATTGGTGTTCATGTGTGTTGCTTATGTGTGACGATCTATTCTGTTTTACCGCTCTTGTTTACTGTTCATATGGTCAATAATGTTCTGATGCACTCATAAAGGATCAACTAACTGAATCATAAGTTTACGAGATATATGCTTGTTTCATTACACACAGTTGCGTAAACATGCAGTTTGCCTTAACTGAAGTAGCGTACATTAATCTTAATATGGAAATGAAAAAGTTATATTGATTTGATAATACTGATTCACCCCCCCCCCTCTCAGTATTATTTCCAACAAAGCCACGACTAGATGTGTTCTTTAAGGACTGCTTCTTTCTGGCAAGCAACGTCGACTTGTGCCTTGAGTGCCTGAGCCTCCTTCATCTTGGCCATGTGTTGAGTAATGGAAACCGTATGCACGGTCCCCCAGAAATTATCATAGGCATGCTGCAACTCCCGTGCTTCTGTTTCTACCTATTGCAACGTTTTTTCTTCTTGTAGTGATGTGAGTGTAAGAAGGGACTGGTCCAACAATCCCATGCAATCCTATATAGTGCACTCCATTACTGCCAGGCCTTCTTGAATGGCATGGCGGAGCTACTCTCTGACTTTCGATGGTGTAGGGGGCTGTGTTTTTAGTCTTAGCTCTGTGATCTGCAAGTTCAATTCCCATTAAATTTTGGCAGCCTCTTCCTGAGCCTTACAGAATCCTGCGGCTATATGAGGAATCTTTTCAGTTGCTGGGAGTTTCGCTAGCATAGCCAGCTCTAGTACACTACTGCAAACCTCCGCCATGGCCTATTCCAATTCTTGGTTGCGTGTGACCAAGTCATCATGATGGAGACTAATCTGGTCGAGATTTCCCTTTTGCTCTGTCAAAATCTAGAGGGCACAACTTTTCCTGGCACGAATCTCAGTGGTTACCCTATCCTACAGCTGGTATAGGGTTTCTCTAGGAAGGGCGAACAAGTTCAACCCCCAACTTCTCACGTTACCTTTGGCTTTTGCTATGACGGTGCCTGCTGATAATCTTAAGGTGTTCATTGTGTGGGCGTACACCATCTGTTATGCTGTGGATGTAGCATTTGCTAGGTTCAGTATCATCCCTCCTGGGGGTCATACTTGTAGCACCTGTAGCTATGCTCTGAGTGCCCCCAACACAGTCATTTACTATGTCATCAATTCCTCCAGAGCACTCTTAGTGATATCCCGTACTGGTTCTCTGTGGGAAAGAAGATCTCCCTCCAAATTCCTTGCTGTCTTCGTCTTTTTGCGTGCTAGTGGTTTCTCCTGGACGTGCAGTCCCTTAAGTTGAATTGACGCTATGGTTAGGTTCGTGCATTCGTATGTCTCCACTTCCCCCTGTAGAGATATTTCCTCCACAATCTCTTCAGCAGCCATCATGATAGTTTCTGTTGTGGCCTTAGCCTCCTCCCACTATGTGGGTGTTTCCTTTTCGTGGCACATTCTTTCTGCCAACTATGTAATCCGCAGCTTGAGTTCTTTCTTCCACTACTGAGCCGCAAGCTTTCCTAATTCAGCCAAGTCTGGAGTGCGCCATTCTGGAGTCCATGCTGCCATTGCCTCAAAGATTACATCGTCCTTTGCAATGAATGGAAGCTTTACCCATGCTGGAGTAGGATCCTTTCACGTCCGAATATATAGATTATGCATATCCGCCTTGAACACAGCCATACTTTGCAACCAGTTGTATACTGTCAGGGATAACCACGGCCTAAGATTGATCTGTGTCCATATACTTGCCTCCATGAATATCCAAAACACCTTGATCTCATAAATCCTCGTGGCATATTTCGTAGCCTGGAGCAAATTATACCACACGGCTTCAGGTAGGTCTTTCTCAATGTCGGAAAACTGGCTGCCTTTCGGCAGCTCTCCTATAACTGGTAAAATTGTTAAGAGTAGCCATGCGTAATGGAAAGTCTTACCTTGCTCCTAGGCTTCTCGAAAATTCGTCAAAAATTCATCACAAAGAAACTGCGCCCAGTTGAACTAAACTCCCTCTGCGCATTGTCCGCTAGTGCAATGATAGAAGCTGGCACCTCGTCTGTGTGGCATTTCCTCATGAGCTTACCAGCTAGCAACTAGGTGGCGAGGCACACCCCTTAGTCTTTTATGCTTTTTATTACATACCCTCGATTCCGCTTTCCCAACTTGTATTTAACCTTCATGGCTTCGGTGAGGCCTGCATTGCTACTCGTTCTAGCGATGTTTGTAGGGTTGTTTCCTTTAGTAGGAAGTTGGGAGATTTGGTTTATGAGATCAACCGTGATGGGAATCAGTTCCTCCAGCTAGAGATACCCATCATGTATGAGACATAGTAACTGTCGGATAACAAAAATTTTGATAGCCACTCGATGATAGTGGGGTATCTACCTTAGATTGAGTAATCCCACCTTTGCCACACCCCATAACCACTTTTTCTGTAGTAATTTCTCCTCGGCCAACTGGGGGAACTTCTCACTGTCCGCGAGATCCCAATCTTCGAACTTGATATTCGGTATCTGACCCAGCGACAGACCTTCAAACCTTATTTCATCTAGAAGAAGCGAGGTCTGGAGCATACTCTTCATGGCCTCCGGGTCCTTCGGAATCTTGGTCGTTCCTTTCCATGGAGAGATATATGGTGGTACCATTATCACTGAAGGCACTTGGGGAACATTTTCCTCTTCCTCATCTTGGGCTTCAATCTGAGCTATCAGGTCTTGGAGATCTTCGTCATCCTCCTTGAGTTCAGTAGTGATTGTCTTACCCTTTTCTGCCATTGACGATTTACTGAGTCGCGGTGATGCTCGAACTGGCCCATAGCTTGTTTATTTTTCCAGGGTCGTGATGTACGTGGGGACTTTGGAATCTCTGAGGCAGTGACCTCCTTTTCCAGCTCCTCCTATGTTAGATAGGGTTCTTCTGCGAAGTTCTAGACATGATTTTTATCCTGGATTCACTCGGCACATATACATGGGCGGCTAGTTAGGGTTTTTATAGGACCGTGTGAATTCGAATTTGACCCTTCCCTCCACTTCCGAGTCATTAAAATCTTCTTGGTGGTAGATATTTTCGTATCTAACTCAGAATGCCTGTCTTAATTGCCCGCCACCCACTCCTCTCAGCCATAAATCAAATTTCTTGTCGTGAATAGTACTGTCAACGGTCACCTCCCAGCCCCTCCACGTGGCAATGCAACCCTTATTCGCGACCGCGATCTAGATGACAGACTGGTCCTACGCAGAACATCCTTTCTGTGTAGCTTTCGTGTAGACTTGTTTATACTCTCGCACCTCCTTTCAACTGCTTGAAGAACTAAGACTGGACCTCCTACAGATAGTCAAGTGGTCGCACCCCTGTGCGAGGCTTCCACTTCCCTGCTAGCCCGAGTTGTAGGCACCCTTCGCTACCTTTGCATCTAGCAGCACATCGCGTGCTGTGCTCTCCCGTTAGGTAGGGTGTGGTTGCAACCATTATAGCAAGGTCGCAGCTCATTCTAGTATCATAGGAGAGCTAGCCAGGTGTGGTCCCCTTATTCTCAGATTCGCGCAACCTGTTTGTGCGACTCCACTTTTTATTTTGCTAATTTATTCATCCAACCTCACACTTTTCCTCCTCAGCCTTACCCATTCTTCATCAAGTTCGCTAAGTCTCAAGCTGCCACGCCGAATAGCTTCATGCAATTGCCGAATTCCTTCACCCAGGTTAGTCTGAACTACAGGGGCGGTATGCAAGGAAATTCTTTCTGCCTTCCTGGTTTCATCCAATTTGAGCACGGATAGAGTCATCTTCGCATGCCTCATTTTTTTTATGGTCCTATATGCCCACCGAACCCTTGGTACATGCAGATTTAGTTGCGCAGCATACGGCTGCATTCCTCGCCGTAGGTAGGTGCTCCATAACTGTATTTCCCCAGTGGTATATGAATTCCTCCCCATTGGTTGCACTGTCACTTTTTGGTAGTGTCCTTACTTCGGTTGTCACACGCCACAGTGATCTGATCATCCTATCATAATTTAGCATCGTTACTTCATGCAATCGATTCTGCCAATGCTCTACTTCTTCATCGGAATCCGACATGCAGGAACTTTCATGTTCCCATATGAGTCTTCCATTTGTTGTTGGATTCACTTGGCCTAGTCTTGTGCCATTATCTGGTAAATACAGTCTAGTTCATCATCATTGTCCTTGTCGCGCACAGGTTCAGTGTAGCACGCTCCTTCCGCTGGATCCAGTGGCACAATTACATGTAGCGACTTTTTCCTGAAAATCATTTTTCGCTTCTTCAGGTTGATGAATCCATTCATGTCTGTAGCCCAATCTATCCTTAATAAGATGGGGTAAGGGAAAATATCATCCACAATCTCTATTACCACGAAATCTATCTATGTACTTGCACCATCAATATCCACAGTTACCCCTTGTAGTCTTCCTATGGGCACAACCTTTTGTTGATTCGCCATCCTTAATTGAATAGGAGACCACTGTAACATGAGTCGACCCATCCATTCCCAAGTCTATTTTGGTAGCACATTCACATCCGAACCTAGGTCAAGAACTACCTAATCCATCTCATATTCACCAATTTGTGTTGTCATCCACATTTCCCTTCCTATACGCAAAGTATATTTTCCCATATTTCGGATTACACGCGGTTCTCTTGGTCCTGCGCTCCTAGTGATCAACTCTTGGAGTCCTTGAACTACGACATTGTCCCATAGCAAATTCATGAAAGTCTCTAAAAGGGTAGTAATCATAGACAGATCCACTCCCGGTTCTGATTGCTTCTTACTACCTAAGGTAGAGACCTCCGCGAAGCTCTTCGTAGCTTCCATATATATTTCCTTTGCATGTCGTGAGTCAAGTTTAGGTGCCTTTGTAGGGGTCTTGCAGACCCATACGTCATCCCTAGTGGTGAGCACCAGTATTGCAATAATAATGATGCAACTCCTGGGCTGCCTACTTTACTCTTATCAACCCGGTAGTTCGTAACAAACTTGGAAGCGACGGTGATGTATGCACAAGTACTAGTTCTTACTCCATGTTGTCACTTGGTTAGCTGGAACAAGATCACTAGGAGCTCAAGCCAACTTCTATGGATTCTAGAAGAAGCTCTATATGTGATGAAAGGAGAGAAAGACTACTCTACAGATACTACTCTAACTGCAAAAAGGAGGAAGATTGAAATGTAAAGCAAACCAAGTAAATCCTAATTAACCAACTAATCCTACTTTTACAGAAAACACTATGAAAACCATGAAAGAATGCCATTACCTACTCAAGGAAGTAAACAACATCTAACTAAGCTATTTCTGGAAGTAAATGAGCACAAAACATCTTTTGGATTTTTATGTATTTTTATGTGAATTTGACATGCATGTAATTTATTGTTTGTGAATGTGGCAGCGAATAGGTGGCGTTGGAGTGTGGTTTTGGGGCTTGAGGGGATGTAGGATGGTGTGGATGGGTCTTAGGAGGTCTCAGGTGTCCTTCTGGAGGCTTTTCCCATACTCGGCCTTCAAAAGAAAGCCTATAGGAAAATCTACAGGAGGACACATGAAATCTACATGAGGAAAAACAACGTTCTACGGAGGCCTACAAGAGGAGGCTGAGAGTAGTTTTCACTATTTTAAGGGTGTGAGAGTGTGTGGAAAAGGTGGATGAAGGTTGGAATGAGGTGTTAGGGCACCTAGGGTCTACCAAGAATCATCAGGAGAGAGAAAGATGATTGGATTTGCTCAAGGAGAGAGGAAGAAATTCTATGGAAAATGCAGGAAACTAAGGCTGAATTGAGGGGAGACTTGGGTAACCTGTAGGGCATGGATCAGATGGAGGATGGGATGGTTAATAGGTTTTCCTATTGCTAGAAGAGATATGTTGCATAAATAACTGACAGTCAATCGATAAGATCAAACAGGCAATGAAATAAGTGCATCTAGGAAAATAGAGTTTTGTATCAAACTAGTCTAAACTATGATCCATGAAAGTAAATGCTGAGGAATGCTACAAGAAAGGAAAGCATGAAAAAATACTATTGCAGATAAAGAAGTGAGCTTGATGAAGAAGTTCTGAAGCAAAGCAAAACTAGACTATTAACCAACTAAAAAGCTGCAAACACTAGAAGTCCTATGAATGAGGAAAAACTGTGTTTTTGGGACAGCAAGAAGGTATTTGCCTCAAATCATAGTCCCAAAGGGAGGAAGAGAGGCCAATGCACTTTTTCTAGCATTTTGAATATTTTCTTTATCACAACTTAACCTGCTATAGAAAGCACAAATGTAAGAAAACTACTGAATCACCAAAAGCAACCTATTCTTAACCATAAAAGAAATACATCTAACAACAACCTAATCTACAAACTAAAATAAAACATACAAATACAAGTAAAGAGGAGCTTGGCTACTTGGATTGGGCCCTAACCCAAGAGCTCCAGCCCTCTGAGATAACTCGGTGCTAACTCAAAAAGGATTCCATCTTTATTACCAAAATAATAACAAGATTACATGAAATAGTCACAAAATAATAAGCTCGAAGTTGAGAAAAATTTACATAAGCAAAAATCCAACAAAAATCTGACCCTAGTGAGGCCGTAGGCCTCTCTACTTATACAAAGGAAGCTACCAATAACTTCCTTGAAATCATGGAGGCTTTTCTCCCAGAACTCAATATAATCATTAGTCATCCTCCACATGCTCGGCTGACCTGTAGTGCATGACTTGGCTGCTTGTACTCCGAGCTGAATGAAGGGGAATTCAAAGTGAGGAGTAATAAATGAGAGATATTCATTCCTATAAGTCCTCTCCTTTGTCCACTTTGATTTATTTCTGCCATTTATCCACTAGATCTTTGACTTTGACCCCAGAATTCATCAATAATCTGCATTAAACACATGTTAGACCACATGGCATCATAACTAACTCAACTCACTTTATAAGCATGAATATAATCAGAAAATCACATAATAAGCTAAGAGAATGGTTGATTTGACTAGGTTAGGAGGTAAAATGAGCCCATATAATTACCCATTTATGAGGCTCATCATCACCCCCTACTGAAAGTGTTGCTCATCCTCTGAGCAACTTAGTCCATATCCTCATCTTTTATGGCCCTGGTGGCCTCCCTAGCATCCCAAACCTCTGATGTGGTCTCCTCTTCCTTGTCATAGAATCTTGCCTTCCTTTCTATCTCTTCCCGCTCCTCCTCCTCTTCTTCTTCTCTTCTACCTTCTAGCATGCCTAGCAACAGTGGGGGACTCAATTTGAGGCCAATCCAGTTGACCTTCAGCCTCTGCATGGAGCACTTGTACATTGGCACTATTCTTAATGCCTCCTTCATCCTCATGGGGGAATGATATTCCCTGATCTGTAGACTATGTGGTAAGGTGTTCCATCTCCTCATGCATGCATGCACATAGTCATCCCCAAGTAGCCTTTGCATATCCTCAAAGTGTGCAATGGCTTGTGCTTGATCACTTATATATCTAGGGGTGATCTAAGGATTATTGGAAAGCAGGTTATGTGTGTTGATGAGTGCCATGGGATCTGATGGCTCAACTCTAATCATTGATGGCTCATTATGCTCTTTTATCATCAACCTTCTTATTTCTGTTGGCCTCAACTCTTCACGGTTCCTCCATGAGGCCATGGCCATTAGTTGCAGGTCCCCTAGCTTGGCATTGGGGTCCCACACATTCATGTCTGTGAGGGCCATGTTATGTAGGTAGAATTTTTCCATCTTTTCCTTATCCTATGATGTGCTTTGATCACAGAGGTCCATAAACTGCCTGTAATCTTGGAAAGGCATTGTGCCTCTTTGTGCCAAGGTATTTATTTGAAATTGCAACCATTGGTCCTTGAGATATAGGCCATAGGATTTTGCTGGTGTTCTACATTGAAATGCCTCCATGGATAAGCTAGCCATGCATGCCAGCTGGGTCTCTTTCTCTTGCAGCTGAGTCCTTAGCAATTCATTTTCAGTTTCAAGATGGCTTCTTGTAATTGCTTCCCCGTGTCTGATAGCACACAACTCTCTGCCCATTTCTCTGAGTTTGTTCTCCATATGGCCAATATCCTCAAAGCCTTTGGATTTGACTATTTTCATCCACCTATCTGTTCTTATTCTCTCTTTCTCTAATTCAAAGAATAGTGGAACTGCAAATTTTTGTGGAATTATTCTTCCTCCCCCAAGCAGATTGTAGTAGGAGGCAAGACTGGGCTAGGGATCAGGTTCTTGTAGCTCTGTTTCTTCCTCTTTTACATATGGCTATCCTTCCATTTCTTTCTCCAGCTTTTGGGTCTCCTGAAGTTTTGACAGTGTCTCTTGTAGAACTGCCTGAGCCTCCTGTTGGAGTGTTTTTGGGTCCTGTAGTTCTACCTTTTCTTTCCATGTGGGAGATCTAGGAGTCCCTCTTTCATATGTGATAGGTGCCTTGGAAGGGGATTCTTTTCCTTGGGCAGAGCCGATGAATCTTCAATTGCAATTGGCACTTTTGAAGAGGGCTAAGGTTTCCCTGTTTTGATTCTTGTGCTCTTCCTAGCCCTAAGATACATGGAGGCCTACCTTTTCCTCTTTTGTTTTGGATAGATTGGTATACTGAGGGTAGTGAGAGCAGTTGTTGCCTCTCTTTCCAGAGTATCAAGGGACACTTCTACTTGTTTTGTCTTTTCTGCCTCTTTTTCTCCTCCTTTTGTCTCTTTTTCTATCTCTGTTTGCTCTGTTTCTTCAGCTGTCTCCTCCTCTATCTTAGTTTCTTCCTCCTTCCCTTCTTATTCTGCTAAGTCACCAGTTGCTTCACCTTCTCCCCCTTGTTGCTCTTCCTCCTCACTTCCAGTAGGATTGATATCATAGGTTAGGGCTTTTATGTCATCCTCAACTGTCATGTTTCGAAAGACTTCCCATGATATAGGGAGTGTAAATGTATGAAGAGCTTCTTCCACTAGGATTTTGATCAACCCATGGTGAGCTAGCTGCTCTGAACTTCCTACTTTTACTTTAGTGCTAGATTCAATGAGGGACTGCAGGAGGAAGTAGGGGATGTTGAGCTTCTGAGGGGCTGGAGTGTCCATGCCATACCTTAATTCATAAAGGATTCTAAAGTGATAACCATAAACAATGTTGTACCTCCCCTCACAGGAAATATACTTGATTATTTGGTAGCTAACCTCATCCCAAGGATATGGTATGCTAGCCCTTCTAATACCATTTTTATCGTCTATAGGGGTTTCATTGTTTTGGAAGATGTTTTTCTTGGCAGCCTGGCCAATTGGTTTCTCATCCTTACACCAAGGCAGCCCAAGAGGAAGGGTAGTGAACCTACTAATAAATTCAGGGGTTATCTCCATGGAAAGACCTCTAAAGGTGTCAGTGGCATGTGTTATGGTGTGAGGGACCAAAGAGTGGGAAAATTCTTGGGCAACTTCCTCATAAAACCCTCAAAATTTCTCAAAAAAGTTCATCTAATTTTCCCTTGTGAATATGTCCACTACTTGGGGATGTGCATGGAGCCTAGTGGAGTTGGTGGGCTCTTTTCTCATAAATCCTCCTGTCATTTTCTTTATACTTTTTTTGGAACCAAATGTGGAGATGGAGACAACAATTTTTGGAGAAAAACAGAGAAACAGAGGAGACTGTGTTAATTTTTAAAAAACTGTTTTTTTTCTTTCTTTCTTTCTTTTTTAAATGTATTTCCTCCTTCTAAAGGCTTTATTTCCTCCTCAAATTTAAAACATTGCTTGCATATTTTGATATTCAATGGGGGAATGCATGGAACCTACCTCCTCATATCGAAAATCATGCTAAAACCCACGTTTTCTCCCTTCAAAACAGCTCACTGCCCCTCCTGTAGAAGCCTGTTGTCCCTCCTGTAGAATTCCTGTAGGTGCTCGCATAGAACCTGTAAGTGCTCTTGTAGAAAATGCCGAGAGAAGGAATATGGAAGAGATCAATGGAAAATGATGGTTACGAGGCTGTGGGGGCATGAGGAGATTGTTGTACCTGAGTTTCAAGGAGAGAATGAAGGAAAATGTGGTGAGAGTGCTTGGGGAGGAGTACTTATTGCCCTTTATGGATATTTCAGTGATGGAGGGTGAGCTGGAAAAGTATACGCTGGCCATATTTGGACTGTTGGTCTCCACCTACCTTGTCATCATGTCCCCTCCTCGTAATCATCCCTCATGATTGCATCGGAGTTGACACTTCCTCCACTACCTGTCCTTGAAATCTTTCTTGAGTTGACTGTGCGCACGTGTGGGTGACATCTTCGGATGAGTGGAGTCAACTAGATGAAGGTGGCCAAGTTAACTGGCCACTCTTCCCTCGTTCAATCTCAACCATCTTGTTACTTTTGCATGCCTTCTAATTACATAAATGCAAACAGAGAAGTGGGTTAGTTACTTACCTGAGATCCTAATGTATTTGTTGTGAGGTGTTGTGGCTCTCTCTCTCTGTTGCATGCCTTTGTTTCTTTTGATGCATGTTGTCTACTTGCTGATGTGTGGCTATGTCTTGTGCAAGTTCTTCTATGGCTGGATCTGAGCTTCAGGTGTCTTCTTCAACCTTCATGTTTGTACTCTCTTGTTGCTGATGTTGGATTTTAATGGGATCAACTGCTATAGGAATTCCTACAAGAGCTCCTATAGCTGCTTCTCCCATTGAAACTTTAGCTTCTTACCATGATTGGAGCTATGAGGATGATGCTAGAGATGTAGATAGAGATGGAGAGGTAATAGGTAGGCTTCAGGTGAGGTGGATAGTGTTGTTTCCTTTCTTATTTTTTTGTTTTTTTCCTTTTCCTGACAAACTGTTTTTTTTGTGTTTTTCTTAGACAAGAACAAGAATGATTCTTGGGTTGTGATGGAGGATTGGAAATGATGGCAAGGAGGTTGAAGACTGTAGGAGGATTTATAGATTCCTCATGAAGCTTCCCTATCCCTCAAACTACCTTCTATATCCATTTCTGGCTCTCTGTAATTCCTACAATAACCTCATGTAGAAAACACAGAGCCTCTTGTAGAAAACACTGTTTTTGAAAAAGAAGCACAGTGAGGTGAAAGAAATGCCAATAATGATGGAGAAAGGTGTGGGAAGGTAGGATAGCTGCTAGTGTTGGTTTCAAGGCTTCCTTAGCACCTTATGCTGCTTCCTGTAGTCCTCCTGCAAACCTGCAATGCAAATGAAAATTCATTTTTCATTTTTCTTTTTTCTTTTTTGAAAACAACTTGGGCACCTCAGGGAGGTTTTCACCCTAATTTCCTACCTTGGGCGCCTCCAAGAGAGGTTTTCACCCAGGGATCTTATTTTCTATCCTTTTTTTTTACATCATTGAGCCGCCTCAGAAGAGGTTTTCAACCCAATGATGGGACTCAAGCGCCTCATGGAGGTTTTCACTTGAGTCTTTTTTTTTTTTCTTTTTCTTCAGTGAGTGGGTGAAGTGGAGGCTAATACATGCTCCACTACCATCTTTGTCTTATTCAAATCTTCAATGAACTCTCGCTTGGAGAGGGGTTTCTTGTAGACTTTCAGCCGGTGTCCATGACAAGCATGGGGATGGCTTCATCATCAATAGTTCTGATAAGAACTGGACCATTGTCATTGCCTTTCTCCACAGTGTAGGGTCCCAGCCATCTTGTCCTTAGCTTGCCCTTGAAATATTTGTATCTTCAATCATAGAGTAGTGCCCAATCTCCCTCTTGGAATTGCTTCTCCTTGATATTTTTTTCATGCCATATCTTTCTCTGAAGCTGAACTACCTTTGTATGGAGAAGGGCCTGCATTATGTGTTCATCCAATCCATTGAGCTGAAGTAATCTTTCTTTCTATGCATGGCTGAGGTTTAGGTCCAACTGAGCTGCCATCCTGAGGGTATTGAATTCAAATTCTATTGAAAACAAAGCCTTCTTCCCATAGACCAGTTCATAGGGTGTGAACCGTGGGATGGTCTTTCATGTTGTGTTGTAGGCCCAAGTGACCTCAACTAATCTATCCACCCAGTCTTTTCTGCTGCTTCTCACTATCTTTGTCAGGATCCCTTCCAATGCTCTGTTACTGACCTCCACCTGCACATTGACTTGTGGATGGTAAAGGGTGGAAGTCTTGTGCTTGATTCTATGATATGTGAGTAGGTCTTCAATCAAATTGGAAGTAAACTAACTTCCTTGATCTGTGACCAACTCTCTTGGATACCCAAACTTGTAGAATATGTTTTCTTTCAAAAATTCCACTACTTTTTCCTCTATCGCTGCTTTGATTGCTTTTGTCTCTACTCACTTTGTCAGGTAATCGGTGCATACAATGATGTATTTTTTCTGCTTTGAGAGAGGGTTGGTAGGACCTACAAAGTCCATGCCCCACTTCTCAAATGGCTCAAAGGTCACTTGAGGTTGCATGGGAATCTCATCCTTTGGGGTAGGTTTCCCCATCCTCTGACACCGATCACACTGGCTAATATATCTCCTCACATCCTGATGAAGAGTGGGCCAGTAGTAGTCTGCTCGTAGTATCTTGAAGGAAGTTATTTTTGCTGCAAAATGACCTCCATAAGGCCCCTCATGACAGGTCAGGAGGATGTCAAAGACTTCCTCCTCCCTGACACATCTTCTCAAGATCTAATCTGGGCCAAGTTTGAAGAGATTGCCCCTAATCTAGGTGAAAGGGGCGCTTTTCCTTACTATCTTGCTCTTCTCTTTTGAGAACAGGTGTGGTGGGAACTGTGCTGAAACCAAGCAGTTTGCTATATTAGCAAACCATGGAGAGAGTACCAAGATAGAAAACATATGTTCATCTGGAATTTGGTCATCCACCATTCCTTCTTCACCTGTAAGAAATTTTACTCTAGACAAAAGGTTAGCAACAACATTTTCTTTACTAGGCTTGTCAATAATGGTCAAATCTAACTGCTACAGTAAAAGCAACCATCTAATAATGCAAGCATTTACATATGGTTTGTTCATTAAATATCTAATTACAGCATGATCAGTGTGTGCAAAGGTTTCATAGCCTGTGATATAATGCCTGAATTTGTTTAAGGAATGCACGACAGCTAGGAGTTCCTTCTCGGTCACTATATAGTTTAACTCTACCTTTGACAATTTTTTGCTTATAAAGTATATGGCATAAGGTAACTTTTCATCAATTTGTCCCAAGGTTGCTCCTATTGCTTTGTTCGAGGCGTTTGTGTGAATGTGGAAAGGTAGGGCCCAGTTTGGGCCTCTCAAAATTGGGGCAGTCACGAGCTTGCTCTTCAAGGTATCTAGGGATTCTTGATAGTTTTTAGACCATATGAACTCGACATTTTTACCTAAGAGGTTAAACAAAGGAGAGACTAGATTGCTGAAATATTTAATGAATCTCCTGTAATACCCAGCTAAGCCTAGGAAACTTCTAACATCTCTCACCTTTTGAGGATGTGGTACCCTTTGGATGATGGCAATTTTGTTGGGGTCCACTTGTAGTCCTTGCTCAGATATGGCATGACCTAGCATGGTCCCTTCAGTCTTCAAAAATTCACATTTTCTCGGACTGAGGGATAGGTTCATCTCCATACACTTGTCTAGAACTTTTCCTAGATTAGATAAAGCTTCCTCGAAGTTAGATCCATAAGGAGTAAAGTCATCCATGTATATCTCTACTGCATCATGAACTAATTCAGAAAATATACTCAGTACTGCTCTTTGAAAAGTGGCTGGAGCATTACAAAAACCAAAAGGAAGGACCCGGTATGCAAAGGTACCCCAAGGACAAGTGAAAGTGGTCTTATCTTGGTCATCTGGGCTAATTTGAATTTGATTGTACCCGCTAAACCTATCTAGGAAAGACAAAAACTTTTTCGCTGCCAGACCATCCAACACTTGATCTATGAAAAGTAAAGGAAAATAGTCCTTTTAGTGGCTTTTTTCAATTCCTGATAGTTGGCACAGATTCTCCACTTACCATTTTTCTTTGGCACTAGCACCAAAGGAGAGACGCATTCACTGTCAGAGATGGGATAGATGAATCTTGCATCAAGCAATTTCTGCAGTTCTTCCTTAACAATATCTTTAAGTGCTGGATTCATCCTCCTTTGAGGTTGCCTGATTGGCTTGCAATCCTCCTTGATGTATATATGATGAGTACATACTGAAGGGTTCACTCCCTTCATCTCCTTATAACTCCAAGTGAAGGCATCTAGGTGTCTTCTCAACAAGCTACACAGTTCCTTCTCCTAGGAAGTGGATAGGGATGGATTGATTTTCAAGGTTCTTTCTGGGCTGAACTCTATATTATTAACACGGAGAGTAGTGGAGCCAACCACACAGAGATCAGTTGAGGGGTTTTTTTGGGTTTCTCTTACTATGTCCTCTAATGGTGATACACTAGGAGGTGGATTCTGAATCAGATTTTCAATCATATCATCCTCATCTTGTGGTTTCCCCCCATGGTGATTTCTAATGCACAAAGTGGAGTAGAATAGACTTCATCCTCATCTTCCTCTTCCAACTAGAGAGGTAGATCATGTTCTAACAAGGGTTGGGCAGGAGGATATAGGATTAACTATTTGGACATGTGCCCATTATTTATGGTCATGTTCCTAGCTCGACAGCTAATGTAGGTATCGACGGTAGCCAACCAAGGTCTTCCAAGAATGAGAGGATACCCAATGAGCTTTGCCTTTGGCTAGAGAACTAAGAATTCAGCAGGGTACTACCAAGAGTCAATGGAGACCATCACATCTTCCACTATCCCCTTAGGGGTCACGGTGGAGCGGTCTGCTAGCTGTAGCACGGTCATGGTCTTCCTCAAGGAGCCCTGGAGGTTGAGTTTTAGCATTGTGTCCTTTGTCATCACATTAATGGCAGCTCCCAGATTAATCAAGGTGTGTAGGATCATGGTTCCATTGATGTGGACATCAACTATTGGGCTTCTAGGGTCCAGATATTTTAGAAAGATTACCTGCCCTAACATCAGGTCGGATAATTGCCCTATGACATTGATGGTTGGGGCATCTCTCTTGCGCCTTCCTGGATGCCTAAAGCACTTCTCTTTGATCAACCTATTGAAGATAGGCACATCTTTTATGGCTTGGAGAAGTGGTATCATTACACATAAATGTTTCAATTCTCCCAGGAGTTCATTTTCTTCTAGGGTAGGCTGGATTGTCACAGATAGTCTCTCAGGAAAGGGTGGAATTGTTTTTGGTTCACTTTCCTCTTTATCCTCCTTAAACTCCCTGGGTGGAGGTTGGCTATCTGGGAGAACTTTCCCAGATCACAAGTTAATTTCATGAATCTCCACATCATAAGTTAGGCATGATGGTTCCCCACTATACACTTTCTGAGCCTATCTGTTGTTCGGGTTTAGATTTGGCTGGGCAGGCATTCGAGGTTGCTTTGGAGGAGCTGGAGGTAACATTTGTGGTTGGGCAGGTGGTGGAGTAAAAAGAGTGGGAAGAGAGTTGTATTGGGACCTCCACCCCTGATGAGGTGCATTCCACTGAGGTTGTGGCTAAGCATAGGATTGAAATGAATGGGTGGTTGGTTGGGCTTGATATTGAGATGTGAAGGACCAAGGAGGAGGCGTGGACTAGGAAGGATGAGCAAGGGGGGCCCAAGAAGGTATGGAAGTGACTTGGTTGGGGTTTTAGTATTCCTGAGATGTCCCTTGCATCCCGTGTTGGTACGGTCTAGGTCCATGTGGCCTCCTTTGTTTTATGTAATAGAGCTGTTCAGTGACTCCCTCAGCCCCTTGATATACAACTTTAATTTCGGGTAAGGAAGGGCACTTATCTGTAGAATGATTTTCTTTGCAGACTAAACAAACCTTTATAGAGTTCAATGGGCATTCATTCCTAGGATGCCTCCTAGTGCATCTCGGGAAAAAAATGGCCAACGCCCTCTCTGCTTCCTCTTGTTTCCTTTTGGTATGCAAGGTATCCATTTGCGTGGCAAGAGTCTGCAACATCTCACTCTTGAAGTCTTCTAGCATGTTTCCAATTTATCCTTTATAGGATGAGTTAGAGGAAGAGGTACTGGCTATGGGTTGACTCTCCCTACCTTTCTTTCTGGATACTCTAGAATGGCTTCTAAAAATAGTCTTTATGTCCTGATAGGACAATTGGTAGATGTCTCCCCCAGCCAGTAGATGGAGAGTGTCTAAAAGATCTTCCCGAATTCCCCTGAGCAGGACCAGCTTCAGGGACTCAGGGTCAAGTGTACACCCAACCCTTTTGTAACTGAGCTGGAACCTTTCTTCATAGTCCTCCAAGGACTCATCACTTCCTATGGTCATTCAGAAAATTTCTTCTTTAGTATCTTTTGACCTCAATAGTCTCAATACTTATTGTTAAAGGCTTGCTACATCTGAGCCCAAGTTGTGATGCTATTGCCAGGTAATCCCATGAACCAACGCAATGCTTCATCCTTGAGAGTAGAAGGAAATAGTTTCAACTTTTTCTCATCTTCTGCATAGTCATAGGTTCGACAGATAACAACAAACTCAAACAAAAAGGTATCAGGATCTTCTGTAGTTAGACCATGGAAATGAGGTAGGATGGAAGGGCTTATATTCTTCATTTTGGTGTCCCCATTGTTCTCCCAAATGGAAAAGGTACCCTCTATTCTCTCTCCGTTCCTCCTAAAATTTATGTGTTCAGCCATTGGCTCCAAAGGAATGTTTTCTTCTTCTTCTTCCCCTATAGGTTCTTCAAATATGTCTAG
>APFE031268841.1:27408-41853 GCA_000404065.3 Pinus taeda
AGTATTGCAGCAATAATGCTGCAACTCCTGGGCTACCTACTTTACTCTTATCAACCCGGTAGTTCGTAACAAACTTGGAAGTGACGGTGTTGTATGCACAAGTACTAGTTCTTACTGCAGGTTGTCACTTGGTCAGCCAGCGCAAGATCACTAGGAGCTCATGCCAACTTCTATGGATTCCAGAAGAATCTCTATATGTGATGAAAGGAGAGAAAGACTACTCTACAGATACGACTCTAAGTGCAGAAAGGAGGAAGACTAAAATGTAAAGAAAACTAAGTAAATCCTAATTAACCAACTAATCCTACTTTTACAAAAAAACACTATGAAAACCATGAAAAAAATGCCATTACCTACTCAAGGAAGTAAACAACATCTAACTAATCTATTTCTGGAAGTAAATGAGCACAAAACATCTTTTTGTATTTTTATGTATTTTTATGTGAATTTGACATGCATGTAATTTATTGTTTGTGAATGTGGTCGCGAATAGGTGGCATTGGAGTGTGGTTTTCTGGATTGAGGGGATGTAGGATGGTGTGGATGGGTCCTAAGAGGTCTTAGGTGGCCTTCTGGAGGCTTTTCCCATGCTCAGCCTTCAAAAGAAAGCCTACAGGAAAATCTACAGGAGGACACAAGAAATAAAGTAGTTTTGAGGCGGATATGTTTTGAGGAGACTTTCTATTGATAACAGCCATGCACGCTTTTGGAGAGTTTTCATTGTAAAAAAACTAAGAGAAGATCTGATCGATCCTCCCAATGTATCTTATAAATGTATAGTGTGATAAGGTGTGAGATATTTGTTATGTTAGTGAGCAAGATGTAACCGAGCCTGAGCTCGTTTCTAAGGCTGAAATGCCTTAGTTGTAACCGTGCTATGTTATTCATATTATAATATATGTGTTGTGTTAATGGCGTGTCTGTGTTTATGTGTGTTTTGACTCTGTCTGGTATATATAGGTGAACGGTTCAGATCCAATTTGTAATTTCTCTTATAATACCTTGAATCGATCCATTTGAGCTGTGGGAAGATCGGTCCATGTTAGAGAATCGAGACACGCAGCTGTCAAGACAACATATGCGAATAGCACATCAAATCGAGTTGTGACTGCCTGCCACGTTTGATGTCTCAGGCTCTCGGATGAAGCTGAGTGCCAGAATCAAATTTAATAATCAATGAATAATAACAAGGGGAATTACTGTAGATTGCGAGACGTTACAGTTTACTTAGGATGACCCCAATGATTTCTCGCATTGTGGACGCGTGGTAAGTACAAGAAATGAGAGATGGATTCCATTGCTTTTGGCTCTATTGTGCTAACGCCACCGTAATTGCCCTCGTTCCCACTTCTGAATCAACGTTTTTTATGAAATCTTTGACGAGTCGTTCAAGGGGAGATGGATCAGCAGAATCACCGAGGTTTATAGGCGACTGTATTTATTTTAATCCATATTTGTATTTTGTGTAGTGTGTGGGGGGTTAAGCTTAACACTTATATTGAATGTTTGCAATGATTATGCATGGATGGCACGAGGAAGATCCACATCGATAAATTAAGAAGTTTTAAAAGTTAAATCGCTTCCATTTAGGCTTGTGAGCCCATACCCACAGGTCCAGGATCAAGATTTTTTTGAAGAAATTGGGATTTTGGGAAACCCCCAAATTCTCAGTTTCATCAGGTGGTATCAGAGCAGGGAAAGGATTCCTGAGAGAAGAAAGAAGAATGCGAGCAGAAGGGGAAAGAGGTACAGTTGTGTTAAAGATGGAGAATTTATGGTCTTTCTATTGTGCAGATGGCGGCAGCGGAAGGTGAGAAGATTTGTAGCAACCTAGAGAAGGATGCCAAAAGACCGAGTGCGGAGGGCTTGGTGAGGTATCATGTAACAGAGGAGACTGTTACTGTAGAGGTCGGTTGCAGCTCACAGAAATCATGCAAGCAGTTCTAGTGAAAGAATGCAGTGGATAGAATTTCTATTACAAAGACCAGAAACATATGACCAGGAGGTCATAAATTTTTGTGCCTCGGGAGTCTGATGCGGGAGCACTCAGCAACAAAGCAAGCAAAAGTGGACCAGAGGATTAGAAAAAAAGAAAGCCTGTTTTAAAGCAGAATTAAAGTAGTTTTAAGGCGGATATGTTTTGAGGAGACTTGCTATTGATAATAGCCATGCACGCTTTTGGAGAGTTTTCATTGTAAAAAAACTAAGAGAAGATCTGATCGATCCTCCCAATGTATCTTATAAATGTATAGTGTGATAAGGTGTGAGATATCTGTTATGTTAGTGAGCAAGATGTAACCGAGCCTGAGCTCGTTTCTAAAGCTGAAATGCCTTAGTTGTAACCGTGCTGTGTTATTCATATTATAATATATGTGTTGTGTTAATGGCTTGTCTGTGTTTATGTTTGTTTTGAATCTGTCTGGTATATATAGGTGAACGGTTCAGATCCAATTTGTAATTTCTCTTATAATACCTTGAATCGATCCATTTGAGTTGTGGGAAGATCGGTCCGTGTTAGAGAATCGAGACACGCAGCTGTCAGGACAGCATATGCGAATAGCACATCAGATCGGGTTGTGACTGCCTGCCACGTTCGATATCTCAGGCTCTCGGATGAAGCTGAGTGCCAGAATCAAATTTAATAATCAATGAATAATAACAAGGGGAATTACTGTAGATTGCGAGACATTACAGTTTACTTAGGATGACCCCAATGATTTCTCGCATTGTGGACGTGTGGTAAGTACAAGAAACGAGAGATGGATTCCATTGCTTTTGGCTCTACTGTGCTAACGCCACCGTAATTGCCCTTGTTCTCACTTCTGAATCGACGTTTTTTATGAAATCTTTGACGAGTCATTCAAGGGGAGATGGATTAGCAGAATCACTGAGGTTTATAGGCGACTGTATTTATTTTAATCCATATTTGTATTTTGTGTAGTGTGTGGGGGGTTAAGCTTAACACTTATATTGAATGTTTGCAATGATTATGCATGGATGGCACGAGGAAGATCCACGTCAATAAATTAAGAAGTTTTAAAAGTTAAATCGCTTCCATTTAGGCTTGTGAGCCCATACCCACAGGTCCAGGATCAAGATTTTTTTGAAGAAATTGGGATTTTGGGCAACCCCCAAATTCTCAGTTTCATCAGATTTTCTCAAGGATAGAGGAAGAAATTCTACAGAAAATGCGAGAAACTAAGGTAGAATTGAGGGGAGAGTTGGGCGACCTATAGGGCATGGATCAGATGGAGGATGGGATGGATGATAGGCTAGCCTACTACTAGAAGAGATCTGCTGCATAAAAAACTGACAGTCAATCGATAAGATCAAGCAGGCAATGAAATAAGTGCATCTAGGAAAACAGGGTTTTGCATCAAACTAGTCTAAACTATGATCCATGAAAGTAAATGCTGAGGAATGTTGCAAGAAAGGAAAGCATGAAAGAATACTATTGCAGATAAAGAAGTGAGCTTGATGAAGAAGTTCTGAAGCAAAGCAAAACTAGACTATTAACCAACTAAACGGTGCAAACACTAGAAGTCCTATGAATGAGGAAAATCTGTGTTTTTGGGGCAACAAGAGGGTCTTTGCCCCAAATCATGGTCCCAAAGGGAGGAAGATAGGCCAAGGCACTATTGCTAGCCTTTTGAATCCTTTCTTTATCACTGCTTAACCTGCTCTAGAAAGCACAAATGGAAGCAAACTACTGAATCATCAAAAGCAACCTATTCTTAACCATAAAAGAAATACATATAACAGAAACCTAATCTACAAAATAAAATAAAACATACAAATACAAGTAAAGAGGAGCTTGGCTACTTGGATTGGGCCCTAACCCAAGAGCTTCATCACTCTAAGGTAACTCAGTGCTAAATCAAAAAGGATTCCATCTTTATTATCAAAATAATAACAAGATTACATGAAATTGTCACAAAATAATAAGCTCGAAGTTGAGTAGAGTTTACATAAGAAAAAATCAAACAAAAATATGACCCTAGTGATGCCCTAGGCCCCTATACTTATAAAAATGAAGCTACCAACATCTTCCTTAGAATCAGGGAGGCTTGGCTCCCAAAACTCGAGATAATCATCAGTCATCCTCCACTTGCTTGGCTGCCCTCTAGTGCATGACTTGGCTTCTTGTACTCCAAGCTAAATGAAGGGGAATTCAAAGTGAGTAATAAATGAGGGGGAATCCCTCCTATAAGTCCTCTCCTTTGTCCACTTTGAGTTATTGTTTCCATTTGTCCATTGGATCTTTGACTTTGACCCCAAAATTCATCAATAATCTGCATTAAACACATGTTAGACCATATGGAATCATAACTAACTCAACTCACTCTATAAGCATGAATATAATCAGAAAATCACATAATAATCTAAGAGAATGGTTGATTTGACTAGGTTAGGAGGTAAAATGAGCCCATATAATTACCCATTTATGAGGCTCGTCACCCAGGTTGCTTTTCCTTACCCTCCTCTGTATTCGCACCACTTCTATGCACAATATTCACATTGGGGTCTCCTTCGCATTGTTCCGACCTCATTATCTGGACATTTTGAGTTGGAGCAGGTTGTTGTACCCCCTTCTCATGCATCTGTGTGATCAGTGTTGGGCAATCTACAACTTCATGATCAAACTGATAGCAGTACGACAACTTATTCTGGTTGGATTTGTACAGTCGCGTGTGTAGTTGCTCAGGTCCTCCACAGTTGTAGTAGATTAATTGTCTACGCCCTCGTCCTGGTTCCATCCCTCCTCATCCTCAACCTCACCCTTGGAAGCCACCCCACACTATTGTTGTAACTGGGTCGGGGCCTCGCGTTTCCATTTGCATTTGATAGGCTAGAGTCCTATCCATCATTAGTTCATACCTTTGACATGTCCGCTCATCGTGACCCACTGATCTACAAAAATTACAGTATAGCTGTTGCGAAGTTTGGGTATATTTTTGCAACAGGTGATAGTTGTCTGTCGCATGCTTCCCTCCTACCTGACAAATAATGCACTAGAGAGCAGCGGACGCATTCGGACCTTCCTGCGCTTCTGGTCTCAACGGTATTGGTCCCCCTCCTGCCAAATAGTTTGTGAATACAGTGCAGTGATCCTTATCATACCCCTGGCCTTTACACTTTATACACTACACTTCTTCACGTGCCTTTGACTGGGGCGCCCTATCCGTCTTCAAACTCTACATCTCTAGGCATAGGTTTTGTAATTGCGCATGGATTTATTGGACTCCCAACTCAGGATCTTATATTGGTGTTTCATGCAACCTCATCGCTATCTCTAATGCTTTAGCCTGGGTCAAGATCTTTTTTTGTGACAACGTTGTCCTTAGGTGCGGTGTCAGGGATGCCACAAACCAGGCGCAGTGTTGTGCATCTGATAGCATCATATCAACTTCACGGATCATACTTTTCAAGTGCTGACCTAGATCCCACGGTGTCTCACCTGGAAGCATCGCAATTTGCTTAAATATGATGATTGACTGAGTTTCTAATTTTGGTCGACTAAACTCTTTGTTCAATGCATTCTGGATCTCCGCTATTCCAACATTCGGATGATCACTAGAGTGCTAATATACCACAACAACGCAGGTCCTGCAGCGCACTCACCAAGATAGCATTTTTAATGTTATCATCCGTAACACCTTGGGATTCACATACTGCCTTTACCACAAACCAGAACTTATATGGTTCCTCATTTCCTACGCCTCTAAACACAGGCAGCTTGATCGCACTTGTGATTCCAACCCTTGGAGGTGGTGGAGGTGGGGTTGGTGGAGATGGGGTGGATGGAGGTGAAGAAGGCGATGCTGTGGATGGGGGCAGTAGTTGTGGAATGTGCTACTTTGTCAACTAGACTACAATTCTTAGAGGAAACCTAACAAGCTCCTCCTCGCTTTCCCGCAAAAGTGAAATTAGGTGATTGTTCTCTAATCCTTCTATCCCTTAGTAGCCTCTTCCGCTCCACACTACCCCAAACATCAATGGATTCACATAACCCATTTTTCACATAACAACATTTTGATCCAGGTATTCAATGATTTAATGTACTTATCTCATGGTCCTTTGAGAAAACGTCTTTCGTCTTCATTGTAGCTGACAGTTGTGTCTATCACGAATTCAGTGATAAACCCTCTTATTATCCGATCCAACCAATGATCTACGGCTCGCGTGATCTTATCTTCAGATGCCTCTAGCCTCCATACTAACTGAGGAATCCACACTATCGGTTGATCAAGCTTACACCTTCTAGTGTTGTCTTCTAGCCTCGCAATCCACTCATATAGTTCTAACGCGAAGGATGCGAAGAAGATCTCGTGAATTTCTGTGTATATGTAGCGATCTAGTCACCTCTTCTCAGATATCTACAGGGTTTTGTTCTCCTGAACCATGAACTCATGAAGCTCCTGATCCAACCACTCTTCAATCTCTTTTTTCATAGGGTTCCAGTGTTCCAAAATTAGACATCCCTTTAGGTAGATCCTGGTCCTGGAAACATAACCATTTGTTGGCTTATTGGGCCCTGACCCAGGTTTGGAAGATTTTTTAGCCAAACAAATCCCATACTACCGGCCCTTTCGGCAATAATCTGGGGAGCGTGGACTGAAGTCTCACCTGAGGTGGTATGGGAGGGTGCTGGAACCAGGTTTCTGCACTCTATGGATGTCTTGATGACGTCAAGAGAATTCACAACCCAATCTACGCACTTATGCTATTCCGTGCGCAGTCTGGCCTTCGCGAAGATCCGCAAAAGTGTGTCTTAGATCCTTAGTCTTATTACAATGATTATAGATCTAATTTATTTTTTAAGGTCTTTAAGCGAACATTTAATAGTTAAACCCAAAGCACGCAATTGTAAATCTTAAATATATTCATAAAAACCATAACATAAGCATAAACATTCAGATCTGTGATCAGATACATAGTACTTCAGAAACACTTATCTTTATTAATCTTTTGTTCAGTACAATCCAATTACACTCTACGCACACAGCTACAAGGGTCCGCACACATAGCTGCGGACTCTACCAGGCCTCTGCGCACACAGCTGCAGAGCCTACTCTAACCACTACCATCCACGACTCAGACTTATAGACTCAGAGCACTCTCGCTTTTGCAAACCCATATACTTTAGATCTTCCACAAAACTACTATCAAGAACTGCCATCTAAACCTAGATCCTTGCTCTATTTATAAATTTCCATGGTCTGCGGAACATGGGCAAGCCGACACATTCTAGATTAATATCTAATATTTTAACGCGGACTATCCTTGTGCTTAACCCATTACAATTCGTGCCTCGTGCACTTCACGGAACCTTTACCATACTTTTACCCAAAATTGTGGGCTTTGAGCCCCAAAACCGATATGCGGGGGGTCTGTTGCCCAACATGGACCCTAATAATTTTTCTTCCATTGAAGATTTTTTGTCCATGTTCAGGACCCTTAGACTTCTCTTGTAAGGTGTTAAGGTTAAAAAAGAATATGGTAGCATTATCTATTCCATTCTTACTAAGTTATGACCAACCTACTCTGTGTTTGTTTCCACCTTCCATTCTACTAGAGAAGCCTTTATTTCTCAAGGAAAATCCTACAAGTCCCCCTATTTTGATGCCTTTTATGATTCTTTAATAAGAGAACAAGAAAAACTCTTACATCTTGGTCTTTTTAATACCGCAAACTCTTCTAAGAAAGCCTTAGCAGCCCAACAACAACCAAATTCAAATAATCCTATGAAGAAACATCCTAAAAAGAATGGTCCTAAACCAAACAAGGGTCCTAAGCAAATTCAGTCTCAAAATGAAAAATAAATTCAACAAAATGATAAGGCAAATAAAAACAAAGGGAAGAACACTGATAGACATTGCAACTTTTGTAGTCATAATGGCCACTTAGAATCCAAATGATTTAAGAAGATGGAAGCCTTGGAAGAAACAATGAAGAAGCATAACATCCATTTGGAGCACTCTTCAACTTCATATTCATCTTTAGGAATAACACTTTATGCATGTGGTTATCAAACATCTCGGTCTAGTTATGCACTAAATGTATCTTCTTCTTCTCATTATCATGAGTGGCTCGTTGATTCTAGAGCTTCTTATCACATGGCCAAAAACAAAGCCATGTTTTCTTCTTTAAATGATTGTAACACCAGAAATATATATGTTGGTGATGATAGATATCTTAGTGTTTGGGGCTGGAGCTATTCATCTAGACAATGGTCAATTTAATGATATATTATGTGTTCCTACCTTATCCTGCAACCTTGTATTTGTATATCAAATAACTCATTCAGGTGAAGGTAAAATTGTTGAATTTTCACCAAATGATGTTGTAATTAAGGACTGAAGAGATCCTAGATAGATTTTAGCTACTGGCATTGCTGATGATTCTACAAGGTTGTATAAGTTTAACAACTTTTGGTCATCAACTCTTCCCTCGGTATTTGTTGGTCATAATGATGAAGTGAGCAAACTTTGGCATGATCGATTTGGTCACTTAAACTATCGCTCCCTCCAAAATCTATGTAAAGAAAATATGGTGACATGTCTTCCTATGGTATCTTGCAGAGATGGTGTTTTTTATGGATGTGTACTCAGAAAACATCAACGAGATAGTTTTGAAAAACATACCTCTTGGCATGCCTCAACGCCTTTATAGCTTTTGCATAGTGATTTATGTGTTCCACTTCCAATTTTTTCATTCTCTAGCTACAAGTATTTCTTAACTTTCATTGATGATTTCTCAAGACAAACTTGGGTATACTTCTTAAAAATCAAGAGTGAAGTCTTTAACATGTTCTTGGCCTTTAAGGCCTTTGTTGAGAAACAATTTGGAAATTAAATTCTTAAGCTAAGATCTAATAATGGTGGAGAATATGTTAATAACAAATTCATCAACTTTTGCACTGAGCATGGAATTCAATTGCGACATACCATTCCATATGATCCACAGCAAAATGGTGTAGCTAAAAGGAAAAATCATACCTTAAAATAAATGGCTAATTGTATGCTTCATTTTAAAGGACTTAGTCTTAAATTTTGGGCATAAGCAATTAACCATGCAAATTACATAGTAAATCACACTCCTACTAAGGTTTTAAAGAATATCACTCTAAAAGAAGCATGGAGCTCAACTAAACCAGAGATAAGTAACTTTCTTGTTTGGAAGTGAAGCATGAGCCCATATTCCAAATGAGAAACATAAAGCCTTAGAACCTAAGAGTGAAAAATGTATTTTTGTTGGATATTATGAAGATGTCAAAGGATATAGACTTCTTCAACCTAAATCCAAAAATGTTATAATTATAAGAGATGTAAAATTTGTTGAAAATATATCGGCCTACGAGCCTAGTTTGGCGAACGTGCCACCTCTCTCTATCCCTTCTACTTCTGAAAATATTTCTTCTTCAGATGATGACAGCGAGAATGACGATCCTCCCCCACCTTCTTGGGATCCTCCTTCAGCTCCTCAACTTCCAAAATGGGTCTGTGTTACTCGGGATGCAATAGGTGCTCTTGCAAGTGATCCTACAGATCATTATTGTACATGTTCTCAGTTTGATAGAGCCTCTTCTTTACTTGCTCAAGATTCGATGAATTATGATCCTGACACCTTTGCAGAAGCTTCAGGTCATCCAAATTGGGACGCAACTATGAATGAATAATATTGTTCACTTAGAAGAGTTTTTGGCAAAATTCACATCATAATTCATTTGTCGATGCGTTGCGAACCAACAAGTGGGGTTCATCGTCGGGATAAGTTGAAGAACCAAATCATGGTTGCAAGATAAATAAGGAGATCAGATCATCCAATGGCTATAATTGACTAGGAACGACTACATTTGACAAAAAAAACGACTATTTTAGACTGGGTAATAGGAGAATAGGAGAGGGAGACATACATAGTTAATTAATTAATTAGTTTGTTTTATTATATTTTAATCTCCAAAAACTATAATTATTATTATTATTATTATTATAAGAAATAACCAATGATTAATAACTAGAAAACTAAATTAGTCGAATAGTTCTATGACTTAATTCTAGTTCCAATACATTTAATTATATTAAATATGTATCATTTTTTATATAAATAAAAGCCAATGAAGAAATATGGTAAACTACCACTCTTTTCATTTTCGATTACTAACCATATTTATTTTATTTTTATATGTTTAGCCAAGGTTATATCAGGAATGGTTGGTTATTTATTAGAAATTTATCTTATCGTTAGTATGAATATTTTAATTCATTAATATTATGTTAAAAAAAATATAAATAAAAAAAGAATAATAAACATAATAAATTTTCCTTAGACTCATTAAAAAATATCTAATTCTTAGTTTTTGCGTTAGGGTAAAAATAAAATAGAATAATTAATTAATAAAAATCAAAGAGAACAAAGGAATAAAAATGGAAACAAACCAGAAAGAGGACGAGAGAATTATGGTAAAATATAACTCTTTTCGTTTCGATTATTAATTATATTTATTTTATTTTTATATGTTTAAGCAAGGTTTATTTATTAGAATTATTTATCTATGTTTAGGTTGAATTATTTAATTTATTTAAATATTATGTTAAATAATTAAGGCTTAATTTTTTTTTAAAAAGTTATTTCCTTAGACCCATTAAAAACATCTAATTATTAATTTTTCATTAGGATAAAATAGAATAGAATAAATTAATGAATAAAAATTAAAGAGAAGCAAATGAATAAAATGGAAAACAAACCAGAGGAGAAGGGGGAGAGGGACTAGAAAAAAACCACAATGCAAAGAACACCAAAGGGGGCAGGGGCAGAGGGGAAGGAGGTAGGGCTAGGAAGAAAGGGCAGAGATCCAACACCTGCTAATTTTCTAGCGATCATCCCTATTGAGATTATTCGGCCTTTTTTCAATTTCTAAGGCCTCCCTAAACTTTCGGTGATGAAAATTCGCAATCCTGGCAATAACATTGGCCTTCTAAATACATATGTGATGTTTAGTCTTATCTGCATGTTCTGCTAGGGCGGAAGACCGGGTCCTCCCATGTTTTATGTCAACTGTGTGCTCATGAATACTTTGTTTAATAGAGTGACCAGTCCCACCAACATAGGGGGTCCCACAAGAACACGGAATAACATAAACACCTTTCACGTCCTTAGGGTTGACAGGGTATTTTACCGATCTAAGGGAACAACAGATTGTGTTAAGGGGTCTAAAGGTTGAGGGAAAATTATGCTTCCTCAAAACCCTTGCAATATTGTTAATGGTCCCTTGGATGAACGGGAGATGAAACCCTAAGACTCGATCTTTAGGGTCTTTCTTAACCAAGGGAACTTTGCTGGATTTAAGGAAAGCTTTCTGACCTTATTGCCTACTATAACCATTATTAACAAAATTGTTAAGGAGTGGGCCTTTTCTTTATCAAGGTTCTTTTCATCAAAGATTCTGAGGGCACAAGTAACTAGCATGTTGAGAACATCCATATTCTAAGCAAGGAAATGATGGGAGCTAGTATGCAGATACAGCTCAGTATGAGTTTTCTTCCGAAACACTTGGTGGGAGAAAGAACTGTCACCATTCTTTGAAATGAGAACATTAAGGAAAGGTAGAAATCCCTCAATCTCCTACTCCATAGTGAAATTTATGGAGGAGGATTGATTGTTGAGATGCTGGAAGAAAAGAATTAACTCTTCTTGGCCATGAGACCAGATGACACCAGTGTCATCCATAAATCTTTTCCAAAGCTTGGGTAGGAGATGGGACGAAGCCAATGCCTTGGATTCAAATTATTCCATAAAAATATTAGCAACAACCAGGGACAGGGGGGATCCCACGGCAACCCCAAAGGTTTGTTCATAAAATTCATCATCGAAGCTGAAAAAGGTAGAAGTGAGGCAGATCTCAACTAATCGAGCAGTGTCAGGGTCAGTGAGGCAGTTGATGACCTCAATAAACTCCTTTATAGGGATGCAAGTGAAGAGGGAAACCACATCGAAACCCACAAGAATGTCCCCAAGGTCAATCTTTATGCCTTTAAGCTCCTCAAGAAATGGTGAAGAGTCTTTACGAAAGACTTAGTGAGGCCAACTAGGGGTCTCAGTTTCGTGGCAAGGTATTTGGCTAAGAGGTAGGTTGGACCAGCAATATTATTGACAATGGGCCTAAGGGGAGCCCCCTCCTTCTGGATCTTTGGAAGCCCATAGATCCTTGGAGCATTGGGGTTACTCTCAATAAGTTTATGGAAAAAAGAGCCCACAATGCTACTAGACTTGATAGCTAGAGCGACAGTTTTGGAAACCTTTTTCAATGGATTTTCTATAAGATTTTTATAGCTGCCACTGTTACATAGATGATCCAACATCTTTTGGCGATAATCCTCCCTGTTAAGGATGAGAACAACCCCTCCTTTGTCAGCTTTGAGAACCATGATATCCTTATTTTGGTTTAAGGATTTGAGAGGATCAAATTCCTCCTTGCTAATATTGCTTCTAAGGGGCTTTTCCTTCCTCGGGACCACAACACAATCTTGCCTGATGGTGTCCTTAATATTGTCGGGCAAGTCCCTAATACCATATTCGATGTCGCACATGATGTCTTCCACAGGGATCTTCCCAAGAGCAAGAGAAAAATTTAAACCTTTTCCAAGAAGACTAAAGACAGAAGGGGGAAAGGAAAAATCAGAAAGATTGACAAACCTATTATTAGGGGCATGCTTATTATTATTATTATTATTATTATTACAGTTCTCCTTCGTGATATTATTATTATTATCATCATCATCATCGTTGTTGTTGTTGTTATTATTATTATTATTAAAATTCTCCTTCGTAATATAATTTCATTTACTAATACTATTATTATCTATTAAAATGCTATCACTATTATCTCCAATTATCATATTATTATTATTATTATTATAATAGTTAAAATCATAATAATAATAATAATTATTATTATTAATAACCTTTTCAATGAAATTAAAATAACCTAACCTAAACTTATCGAATTTTAAATTGTTAAAGAGCTTATTATTGGAGCTTGATAAAAGGGAAATAGGACGCAGATTAGGAAGAGGCACCAGAAGCTTGCGTGGAATTTGGATCGAGTAATCGAGACCATTGGAGTTCTCTTGCATGGATGGAGGACCAAATTCAGCAAGAGGATTAATGATTCCTAGAGTTGGAGAGAGGAGCTCATGGTTGGACAATAGAAACTGATCGTAGAGTCGGACAGGAACGATGGTTGAGAATGGTAAGAACCAGTAGGGAGGGCTCCACGATGAAGGGAATGAAGCTCATGTTGCACCAGATTTACGGACGAGCTTGTCAGCCGAGGGAAGGAGCTAGCGATGGAAGGAAAGACTAGAGCGTTGGACAGCTGAATAGGCTACATGTTAGACTCCGAAGAGACGGGGATAGGACAACAAGAAATGGGGGGGAGATGGCCTCTTCAATTGAGCCAACAACAGGAGGCGCAAGGGAGCAACCCACACTAGAATAATTGGAAACCCAAGATCGAAGAGCATAGCACTGATCAACTGAAACCCGACTATGGGATCGCTTACCCATTGAGAAAGCAGGATCATCTAGCAAAGAAGCCTTTCAGGACAACCTAAGAAACTTCGAAGCCTGTTTTTGCCTCCAAAGATCTTCCATTCACAGAGATTTAAGGGTCAAGCAGGCATCAACCCTTGTCCAAAGGGAGGCGGAAATGGAGCTCGTAAGTTCCAAATGCAAAACAAGAAGCTTCCGAGAAAGCAGGTCTAGAACTCTCCTAATTATACCAATCTCAGATCTCAACAATGCTAAACTAGCCTTCAAAAAAACACGACGGTTCAGAGGAGTATTGAGCTGATGATTAATCTGGGCAAAAACCAGGATGATGGAGGAATCTCTGTGTCTCTTGAGGAACGCCAGATCTGACTTTAACTTTGAAACCTGCAAGCGTGCCTGTTCAAAATGATGAACCTTAGTCGCAATGGCGCTTCCGTGTAGGAATTCAATTGTTGAATAAGGGCTTATGTGATCCATAACAATTTATTTAGAAGAGTTTTCAATGAAAATCACATTATAATTCATTTGTTGATGCATTTCGAACCAACAAGTGTGGTTCATCACCAGGACAAGTTGAAGAACCAGATCATGGTTGCAGGATAAATAAGGAGAGCAGTTGTTGGATCCCTGCCCTTTCTTCCTAGCCCCCCTCTCCCAGACCCCCCTTCTCCTTTGCCCTTGCCCCTTTGTTGTTCTTTGCGTTGTGGTTTTTTTTCTGGTGCCTCTCCCCCTTCTCCTTTGGCTTGTTTTCCATTTTATTCCTTCGCTTCTCTTTGATTTTTATTCATTAATTTATTCTATTCTATTTTATCCTAACGAAAAATTAAGAATTAGATGTTTTTAATGGGTCTAAGGAAATAAATTTATTTTTATTTATTTATCTATTTTATT
>APFE031268841.1:54897-76207 GCA_000404065.3 Pinus taeda
AGACAAGTATTGAGAGGCTTAGTTTTTTTTCTTTATTTTCTTTTTTCCCCTTTTAAAGATAATTATGATAGTTTGATCCAGCTATAGGCTTGATAGAATCTCGATCGAGATTCTATTTAACCAAACCCTCTATCAAACTATTTCAAATTTGAATTTCAAACACTCAATCAAACATTTTAATTCTCTGTAGCACCATTTTGTACCTTAGAGGACTCCAATCAAAAATTTTCTTTAAGTGGGGGAGTTGATCATGTTGGATTCAGGAAGGAACCTTATATTCAATGACATAAGACGTTGAAATTTTCGAATTCATATGGTATTTTTTATTTTTTTTTTATCTAATTTCTTTTAGACATAATGCTTGATTTTTTTTGAATAATTTTAAAGAGGTTGAATAAAAGATCAATATATACAAAACTAATTTTTTTTCAAAAAATACACTATCTTCGTTTAAGAGTCCTATTCAAAAGGGTACTCTTGGTTTTTCATTTTATTTAAATAGTTGAAAAAAACCTTAAGTGAACGCATATGTTTGGAGAATGCAACGTCAAAAAAATAATAAAAAATATAATTTTACATAAAAAATATAAAATTTATATATGAAATTGTGGCTCTTTTCATGTGCACATGCTCATATATAATAATATATATAATAGATATAATATATATATATATATATATTGAAATTACACATTTGACTAAAGTTCATGCTAATGTGACACAAACACATAACTCTTAAGATGAGTGGAATTGCAAGGACAAGCATATTCATTAATGAAAAATTGATCATATTATAGACACTAAATATTTGCAAAAAAATATCATAGGGACAACAACATAAACCACATTGTATTTTACTTAGTTAAATTCACAGTGCTTAATGAATTATTGAGGGTTTCAATTTGATAAAGAGGAAAACCTGAAATTTCATCGCCACTTTTCGCCCAAAATGTGTAACCTCACTTCACATTTTGAACCCATTATATATAACCAATATTTTTTTAAATATACAATATCTCTCTCTCTCTCTCTCTACTCTCTCTCTGTATGTTGGGTGTGTGTGTGTATAATATAATATATATATATTATATATTATAATATATATATTTATATATATATATATATATATATATACAAGCTTCCAAATTAAAATAATGAAATATTGGCAAAAAAAAATGCCAAAATAACCTTAAAAGAAAAATACAACCAACTAACATCAAACATCATCTGAATTTACCAAGGTATGATGGTCTGGACCCGAGCCAGGGGATGGTGGGGGCTTGAATTTTTAGTGAACATGTCCCTCCATCTGAGCCATTTGAGTTTCCAAACAATTGATATGCTCCTAGATGTGCTACATTCATCTCCATAGGCTGACCAGTCTATCATGCATCTCCCATAAGTTCCGCTGAATGTGATTTATGAAATCAATAGTGTCATTATGATCATCTTACCAAGATCATTTGAGTTGTTCCAAAAAACTACTGAGCTGCAAAATGAAACTAGCACTATCTTCCGATGAAGAGGCAATCCCCACTAAGGGAAAAGGCGAAGAGAGCAGTGGGTCCATAGTTTCTCCCTGACACTACTTCAATGGATGTTGCTAACCCAAGACACTTCTTGCCTCTCATCCTCTATGTACCCAACCTTATTGAGGATGCATGATTAATGCCCACCTTATACATTCACATCCCATAATGAAGGCATTGCCAATGCACTAGTTGTTACAAAGAACTAGTTTGGAATGCCCTTCTATCACTTTAGGGATCAGCACCACCCAACCTTCCCTTTTCCAAAGCCTCTTGCTCGAGAGGCCCTTAAAATCCACCACTGAAACCGCCCAAAATTTCCAAAGAGAAACTTCTACACAACTTGACTCTAGTGTTAGATACCCCCACCAAACATTCCAAGAGAGTCACAAAAAGATCTTCCTATAAATTGCAGAGAACTTGGAGATAAACCAAATCCCGAATGCTTGTGCCAAACAAACCCTCCTAAAAATGACTCACCACTTTCTATTTAACCACCAGATGATCCAAATTCCCTATAAAAAACAAAGAAGGTAAACCATAAATCACCTTACTAGGCAACCACTCTACCCCAACAATCCTAGTTGGAATAGAAAACAACATTAACACACAATTAACCAATGCTAAACACATTTCCAGGCTTAAATTTTTGTACATGGCGTGAATGACCCATAATAGTGTCTTGGCTGAGTTCTGATATCTTGACTAAAGACTAAAGACAACCTACTCGAGAAAAATTCCACTGCTTATCTCAACTCCTAATATCCACTTAATCTCACCCAAGACCTCCTGCATTCAGTTCTTCTTAGGGACAATTCTTCTTAGGATTCTCCCTTCGACCTTCGGTTTGAAACTGAAAGCCTTCCTTGTGGAATTCCTCTCAATCTGCAATGTGCAAATGAATAACTAGCCGCTAAACCACCCTCCCATTATACTCTAATGCCTCAACCACCGTATAATGATCCACCACCAAGGAATGAAGACTCTCGCATAAATTCCCTTAATGGCCACTATTGTAGCTCCTAAAGACAACCTCTGGGTTGAAAGGATAATAGTGCCTAAGACATCATGATGAGTGCTTCAAATATCTACTGATATTTTCTATTACATTCAATATTTTATTATCTTTGAGATGGAATTAATTTATAACATTCCTTAAGAGGAGAACCACAAGATCGAATGCAAAACATGACTTACAGGAGCATTAATATTTGGCTTTAGTGGTCAATATCATATACACGTGCAATTTCATAGGTCATTTGTAGTATACTATATGGAAGAAATAAAGAGGAGAGAAAACCAACACATAGGGCTTAAACCTAAGAATCTCGTTCATTAAATTTCAGCATGAAACATATGAGAAGGAGATTTCATGAAGTGTTGAGATACATGGAGCACATTTTAAGGATTATAATTCATATCAATTATAGGCATCTTTAATCAACATTAGACCTAAATGAATCCATAATTCCATGAAAACCATATCCAACAACTACTATTACATGTAATCTGAGAAGAACAGTGAAAACATATGGAACAAACACAAGAGGAAATACATACTACACATTTACATGAGCTAGAACTGCCAAAATTTTTTGTTAAGCTTCCGAAGAGAATATATTTCATGGACAACTTGTAGAGCTTCTCTCTTTGAAAAATAAAATTCCAAACCTTTGGTTTGATATCATAAACTATTTATATAGGGCCTGTGAGGGAGAGCCCATTACAAAATATTCCTTCTTGAGAAATGGTCTCTGAATAAAATGAAAGGTTTGTAATTGATCCAAATACATATGTTTTGCCTTTATCAAGCTTGCTTCAGTCAATCTATTTTACATCATTGTTAATGAACAAAAATATGAGGTTAGATGTAATATCTCTCGGTAACCTCGGATGAAAATGGATGGAGTTAGAATTTTTTTACACAATTTACTCGCGGGTAACTATCCAAATTACTATTCTAGACTACTCATTAACCATTAGATATTATCTTCATCATTACATAGAGTAACTTTAGCAGAGTAATAGTAAGTTACATAACCATTAACAACCACTGTTGTTACATATTGATATAAACTTTATGATGTAACCTTGCATCATTTTATTTATTCTTTTAACTAGATTAGTTAATTACGCACTTGATATTATAAACATCTGCTTATGCAAGGAGTCCACACAATAAAAGTAGCACAACAACCAACCACATCATTAGACACCGATATTCCCTGGAAACCTTGTAGGGTGAAAACCATCAAACGTTTAATTTTATTATTAAATACTCGTGAGGGTGTTCACACCACGCTTATAATGGAGTCCATCCCTTAACCATTGCCATAAAATATTACCAAGAAATGTCATTTAAATAGAAAATATAGGAGTTGTCTATAATGCGACTTTTTGGAGATTCCGGTGACGGAATCCAGCGGAAGAAATTGAGGTTAAATCTTGATTTGTTGCAGTTAAAATGGTTTTTTAACTGCATATTTGGATTCAGCACCCTGAAAAACCCCTGGGACGCTTTGATTGTGCAGAAACTAGCTATCAAACTTGCAATTCCAATAAATTGCTACTAGATTTTGACCGGAAAAACCCACTGGAAAGGCTTTCAAAAAGTCGCATTATAGACAACTGCGAAAATATATAGTTAAAAGTTATTACAATCATCATGATATCATTTACCCACAAATCTCGATCTTTATATCTTGGTGGCCTGGTTGTTCCTTAGTGGACCATCCTGCATCTCACACTCATCTGCATGGACCATTAATTATTTACTTGCCACCATGTTGAACATAATCCATCCTTTGCACAAATCACCATGCTTTCCTATCATTACTGTCGTCAACAAGCTTTGGTACCATGATTAGATAAAGTATTAATCAACCAATAATCACTCTTTAAAAATGATCTTTACACCATAAGGCGTTTCGTTTGAGATGAGCTCCCCTCCATGCCACTATGTAAAATTGTGAGCCCTCGGATCACTTTGTTAGACAATAAAAGTAATACAATCCATTAGATTATTATCATCTCAACCGCCAAACTTCCATGACACATGCTATCATATCAACCACCTTCACAACATAACAATTACAATGACTAGGTTTATCATTCTTATTTATTTAACATCATGCTATGTTTTTGAATGGTTATGCGAGGCTCTGGGAGACTGTATTAGTAGAAGCAGGGGCAGGAGTCTTGTAAGGATTTTTGAATGAGATTGTTACACTATTGTTTTGATCTGTTGTTTTATTGAAAGGGAACACATTTGATCGTTGGAAACCCATAGGTTTTAAAGGTCCATTATCTGTGATTTTTCCGAGAGCAGCCACATTTTTTTTCATTTGTGTCGCTGCAAGCCCAATTTGTGATTTTTCCGATAACAACCGCCTTTTCTGTTTGCATCGCAGAAAAAAACTTACCATTTCTAGTTCATTTCACATCTTTGCACAAAGACAACGCATGATTTGTGTAGAGAAAAAAAAAGCTCTAGTGTGTCCATGTAAAACCATTGTTTGCATGATCCAATCTATGCTTACATTGATACAAAGTAGAGGGTTTGATACAGATGAGGGACCCTCTTCTATTTATTTTCTCTACAGTTCTGGCATCTCCAAAAGTTCCTCATTTTTCCCAAGCAAGGTTGGCCCCATGGCTAATACATGGTTAAAAAATGAAAAATAGTTGTCTGCCTGTCCAATCCAAACCTAGGGAGGATATGCTAGGTCTCAATAAAGATTGTTTTAACCAATTTCTGGATGACATTTTATATTTTCCTCAATTTTTTTGGCATATCAAGAGATCACAGGAATGCTGTAGATTAAGGTATTTAAATTATTTAATTTGTTTTGTGCCAAAAATATGGGTCATTTTTTCTCGAAGTTTATTTGATTTGTCCCTTTTGAATTTATTTTCCATCCAACTCTATTTCTGGAAAGACAAAATCTCCCTTAGCTTGAATATATTTATATATTTTCCTGATTTTATATATATAATTTTTTAGGTTGTTAAGGTTTTTGAAAGTATGGTATTTTTTTTTAAGTTTTCAAATATTTTAGGTTTTTTCGAATATTTCACGACAGTATTAATACAAAAAAAAATTTGAAAAAACCTAAAGCATTGATGAGTTTTTCTTCAGTCAGTGAGGTGAGGAATGAAAAGAAATTCTATAAAAAATTAATAGCCAAATATTTAATAGAATTATTATTTCAGATATTGACTTAATAGGGTAAAAATATTATGAAAATCAAATTGCACTGAAAAAATAAGCTACTTCTAAAAATATATATAAAAAAATGATTATATATAAGGAAAAAAAATAAAATAGTAATGACTCAAAACTATAATAATATATATAAAAAATATTATAAATGAAGGAAAAAAGTGATAGATTATGTATTACCAAACTATAGTGATTTTTTCCCCTTTAATTTGTTTTTTAAAATGGACTATTATAAATAATAAAACTTTACAAAATGGGCTTAAGATTTAAAGGGCATTGATGCATGTTTCCATGTGTATTAATAATTACGTAGTGACCTTTTTCATTAAACAATTTTTTTTTTAATGGATTATTATAAACCATAAAAAATTATAAGATGAGTTTATTGTTTAAAAGGCATTGATCTAAATTTCCAAATGTTTTAATGATTTTCATTTTTATGGTATAAAGTGAAAAATGTTTCTTTGTTTTTGCTTTTTTTGTAGTTTCCAATATCCTTGATTTTGTTGTTAGAGGATGGAATTATTGTTGACCGTTAGATCATGCTTACAGGTGTTAGGTGGAGGTAAGGTGGGTAGTTTTAAAACAGTTACTATGACGTGTTCCTCTCTCCCAATGTTAATGATGTCATCTCTCTTTTGTTGGGATGCATCATGGATTCCCTGAAAGCCGTCAAAATACATTAATGCCCATCATGTTTTTGTCTCGCAGGGTAGGAGTGTCGTAGAACTTGTCAAGGGTAAGTAAAGTGCCATATATCAGATGGTCATAACGATTCCTGGAAAACTATACCTCCTGAGATTTTTCTCTTCTTCAACACTATTTAATTCCAGTTGTAGATTTATTGATGCTTTCTCAAGAACCTCTGTACTTTATCCCATGTTACCCAAGTAAAATATGTTCTTTTCAATTTTGTCTATACCAAGAATGATAGTGGCACTCAAAGGTGGGAAATCATATCCATATGAATTCTCAGGTACATAATAATCACAAGATAATAAATGTTTTCTTCCTTGTATCAACGAAACCTTCCAAGATTCCACTGCAACTGCAAAGTGCACAATTTGGGTGGAGTCATTTTTAGTACTTTCTACACCACGAAGTTTCTGTTTGAATCTTGTTTCGGAAATACCCTTCCCAACAGTGAGATTACTCCTATCAGGATGAAAGACAGTTGCTGTGGGAATTAATGATTGTCAACATTTGTAGTCGAAAAATTTTGGGACCTGGTACAAATGGCTAGACCTCGATACTCCATGGCAAAGGAATAAGTAAGAAATTAAATTGACTAAAATATTTATTAATTTATTTAAGATTAATTTATTATTTTACTGATTGCTTTATATATATCATATATATATATATATATATATATATATATTATATAATTAAATTTTAATTTTTATACCATAAAATGTATATGGTTTGCCTATAACCTACAAGTCATTGTCTTTATATCACATATGATAACAGAAATCTCTGGATTTTTCCAAGTAATTGTTTCAATTTTCCCTTTCAGAAGGAAAAGATCACCTCTGTGCAAGGACAACTCTAGAAATGAGCAACATTAAGATATCAATTTATGGTCCTATTTTAGAATTAGAAAATAGCAACATTAACAACATGATTCTTCTAGCAACATTGTGCATGCATTTAAGTATAAGCAAATAATTATCAAGCATGTCAAAATAAATACCACATTACTATGATCCTTCTCGCACCAACACGCGTTCATTTCCAAAGTAAAACCACTGTAACCATCCATTTTCATTTAAAGGATGCTAGCATATTAGCTTTGTTTTCCATGCATGTAATTAGATAAAAACTTATTCAAAGAAAGCTAGCCCCTCAACTTCTTCTTTGTGCATGTAACTAAGTAATCTTTCCAATACAATAGATATTATTATTGTTACTATTATGCATACAAATGCATGTCCCCTTCTAAGAGAGCTAACATAATAGATACTATTATCATGCATGCAAATGCAAATCCCTTTTGCAAAAGCATCAAAAGCATCTTTCTCAAGATAGAGCTATTTACAAAGTTGGAGCCCAATTCCTTTCTTATCTCCGCTCGTGTTGTCACCATTGGGAACAAGAGATGTTGATAGGTTGTTGTTTACTAATGAAGCTATAAGAATACAAAACCTAAAAGAAGAAGAAAGGGTCATTAATGTTGTGATTTTGACAAATGGATGGCAGCGCCCAGCGACGCCATTTGTCGCCGAGAGAATCTGCTCGTTCTCCCACTGTTTTGCCGATTTTTGTATTCAAGAGCATTATTGTTCATGATTCATTTATGTATGGATTTGTTGGACACCTAATCCTCAATGGGTTAGTGTGGAAGCCGAATGGACAAAAGGAGTCCAAGAGACCTTGGGATGTGAAACCCAATGGTCATAACATGTACTATAAATGTAAATCATTTGTTAATAAAAATTATTCTCATGATTTATCCTTCATATTCCTTTGTTGTCCATGTGTTTTTAACATGGTATCGGAGCCATGATGTGTGGCCTGTGTAGTTTTCTTCCTCATAGTTTATCCCTTAGTTAAAAAATGACATGTTGTTATTCCCTGAGCAGCTGGTCTGAGCTTCCTTGAATAGCGCTGGCCTGGTCTTCATTACCTGTAACTTTCCTGACTACCTAACGCCCCTGACAACCTAAAACATTGAAGCTGAGCGCATCAGACTGCATGCATTGCTGTGAGAATGGCATGATTGAGTGTGGAATGTCGAAATTTTTATGACTTGAGCTGTTTGGTTAATGGCCGACCTATATTGCCTCCTCGGCCTATATTCGGTTGAACGTTGGACTGTCTCTGGCAGCTTTTCCATTATGAAATTCTTGGTTAGTTGAAGGTTACTTGACCACTCCGGCATGTCCAACTTTTCCATTATGAAATTCTTTGTTATTTGAACGTTACCTAACCACTGCGGCATTTCCCATGGGAAATAAATATATGTTCTTTGTTTGTGATTTTAAACAGAAACCTCCAATCGCAGACCTTGCAATTATCTTTTATGCAAAATATACCATGGGATTGAAATAAATGCAGTCATGGTTGATAGAACTCGGGCAGTCTGGTTTGCGAGATTGCACTTCCTAAGTTGATGTTCACCTCAGACACTATCCGCGCTATAATTCTTCATCCACTGAACCCATTTTAGCAAAAGCAGAAATGGTTGTTGTGTAGATTACTTCGTTTGGGTGGCTGTCAGGGTCATCGTCATTCCGTATTGCCCTCAGCATTTTTATAACATCTCTCAATATGCAATTCTGCATATACCCCTTCATTAGAGTAGCATATATGTGAGCATCAGGTCTGTAGCTCCTTGGTAATAACAACCTTGAAGCAGAAACATATTTGACTGAATCCTGTTCTTTGAGGGCATAGACTCACTACAGAGTTCGAGGAGCAGTGCCACACCGTTGGATCATTAATACTGTGGACTGATCATGATAATCTATGTCACATCATGGTGAAAGATTCCAGTACATCTCTGTTGCTTAAATTATAAACTTAGGAGACTGATTGAAGCTTGAAAGCTCCCGGTGTTTAAAGGCTTCCTAGTTTTGAATGCTTCCCCTATTCGTATATACAACCAGTGCTGCCCCTATTCGTATATTCAACCAGCACTACAATTGCATTGACCTGGACAGCGTATCTATAAAGAAGTTCTATGTAGCCACATCATTAATGGCAACATGCTTTAGAGCTATGAAAACGGAACAGTGGGTGCGTCCTTCCCAATTATATATATATATATATATATATATATATATATATATATATATATATATATATATATATATATATATATATATATATATATATATATATATAATATATATATATATATATTAGTTGGTTTATTCATTTATCTGTGTTCGATGGAAAGAAATCTTGAAGATTCTTTGTAATGATTTAAGAAAAAAAAGGAATTTCACCTAGTCAAAGTTTGAATACAAAGTATTTGGAATGTCCTCGTCATCGTCTCCACTGTAATTCCTGCAACGTTGAGCCTCAGTGCATTGGTTTATTTTTAGTGTGTGGTGAAACATTGAGTTATTCATGGTATATGAATTTAATTTTTAATTGATTTCCTAGTTTACCCACAAGCAATGCCGAATTATAAAGTGTTTGTGTGTGGTACTTGGAGGAGCTCAAACATAGTTTCCGAGTTACGTAATATATTGTTGCTGGTTGGTCTGTTAGTATTCTGGGTCAATTTCTACCATACCAGAATGAGTTTGTCACAATTTGGATGCCATTTAGAGGCTGTTGGTGTGGCTGTATATTCTTTTCACTAGCTAATACTGAAGTGTTGATACACGTTGAAGAGTGAACATGTATTTGAAGGATCCAAGCAAGTTTGCAGTTGTTGCTACCCCAGTGTGGCACTGTATTTAAAACTCATTATAGTGCATTGATCCCTTGATTCAACTGCTGCATAAAGAGTTTGGTGGGCTGATTGTAATCTTTATGGAGAAAAGTTTTGTTGGTTGTATTGTCAGAACATAGTGCTGATAATGAGTAAACTCTTATTTTGGTGCTTGCTGGTCGCACACTAGTCATTTGCTACATTAAAATCGGTACTGTGTTGTCTGCTACAATGACTTGGTGATATTGGTATCTTGCTACTCATTTAATAGTTGCAATTATTTATCATTCTATAGACCAATTTCTAGTTGAAGACAACATCACTTCTCTAATTATATTGGTCTGAAATGGATAGAATAGATGATGTATTGAAACTACTAAATAATTTAATGCTTTCCATTGTTGATGAGATGGTTAAGATCAACAAAACCTCTCTTTCCAATATTAAAATTTGTCTCCGAAATGCACATGAGAATATTGAGTTTTTGCAGCTTGAGACAAAGCTACAGCAAGAAGAATTAAAATAGAGGAATCATCAATCTAAACTTGTTTCTGTTTAGAACAATGAAACAAATTCCCATAAACAGCAAGAAAATATTGTTGAAGTCCATTTAGATCCAGTGCCCAATAAAGCAGCAATTGTACATGTAGATGCAGAAACTCAGTCTGCACTTCCCAAGCCCATCATCAGACCTTGGGAACAGCTTGTACACAACAAGCACAGAACTGGTCTTGGATATGAGATGGACTTGTCCTTTCATATTCTAGACTACTCAAAGCCCATTTAGTTTTAGAGTGCTGGATTCATTCATGATAGTTCACCTGCTCCTCATGACAGTTCACCACCAGCTGTTCCAGATTCTACTCCTCTTCCACAACAACAACAACAGATTGTGAAATGCCAACACTGTGACCGAGTTGGCCATTTGAAAGATCATTGTTTTGATCTTCATCCATGTAAGCATTGTCATAAGACTAGTCATTCTTCAAACAGATGCTTCAGAAAAAAAATGTCTTGCAAGAAAAAAGATTCATCTTGGATGGATCGCTTCTTGGTAATGTGCATCAACAGCCAAGAAGATATTCCAAACACATGTCATAACTTGTTCCAAAGTATTGAATAGTCTTGCAGTTGACTTTTCTCCATCATCTCACCTTGTATCTGACAGGGGGTAAATGATGGTCATCTACAAGCTTCAAAGCCACATCAAGCAAGCCTGAGCCACAACCTGCCACACCAGTTTCAGAGTTGTAGCCAGAGACAAAGATGTCCCTAAGCATGCCTTCAGTTAGTAATCTAGGACAATTCCTCTAGCAGAAGACTTCAGCTTCTTGCCAATTTCGGAAGAATTCCAGGAACAAAATTGAGAACACTTCCTCTAGTAGAAGACTCGAACTTCTTGCCAATTTTGGAAGAGTTCTAGGAATTGCATTAAACATTCCAGAGTTTTTGGTCATCCTTAAACCATCACAGGTTGAGACTTCCCTTTTCAGGTCGAAGTTCTCCCTTTTATGCGGGGTGAGAACTCCCTTTATTAGTTGAAGGTTTCCCTCTTCAAAACAATAGGAGCACTTCTTCTAGCAGAAGACTTCAGCTTCTTACTAGTTTTGGAAGAGTTCCGGGAACTGCACTAAGCGTTCCAGTGTTGGTGGTCATCCTTAAATCATCGTCCTTTATACCAACATTTCAGAGAGCACATTCAACCTTGTGCTGCCATGCATTTTTTCACATTTTGTATTACAGCTGTCTTCTTGGACTCATACATAACCCTTCGGATTAAGGGGGGGAATGTTGGACACCTAATCCTCAATGGGTTAGTGTGGAAGCCGAATGGACAAAAGGAGTCCAAGAGACCTTGGGATGTGAAACCCAATGGTCACAACATGTATTATAAATGTAAATCATTTGTTAATAAAAAATGTACTCTCATGATTTATCCTTCATATTCCTTTACTGTCCATGTGTGTTTGACAGGATGGTGTGTTACTGTTGTTACAAGAATTTTCAAATTCGATTATTGTTTGTTGACATTGATTCACAGTTGGATAGCTTATTCAGCCTCCAAAATGGTTTTTATCTCTCTGGTAAAATATATCTATAGTTAATATAGGTTTGCTGGAAACAAATTTTAGAGGTATCTCTTACAGCCTTCAGAATTTGTTGAGTGAGGAATTTGATAGTTTCTGCACAGAAATTTAGGTTAGGGCCCAACTTCTGAGATATATTATATTTTATTACTTTTATCAGATTTTTCTGAAGATTTCATTGCGTTCACATGATAAGTGGGATAAACTGTCAATATCTTGATTACACATTTTATTCCTGATCACTTAAACTGAGCTTCAATGCTCAACATAAATGTACTCTTAAAAATAGTTTTTGATGAACACAAATATGGTGCTATTAATTTCTTTTTCGCTTAAACTAAACTTTAATACTGAACATAAGTTTACCTATAACTTACAAGTCATTGTCTTTTTATGACAGATGATAATAGAAATGGATTTTTCAATGTAGCTGTTTCAATTTTCCGTTTCAAAGGAAAAGATCACCTCTGTGCGAAGGGAACCTCTCAAAATGAGCAACATCTTGAAATCAATTTGTGGTCCCATTTTAGAAGAAGAGTGTTTCTTGTGTTTATGAGTATCATAGAAAATATTTTGCCACCTATGAATTGGATTCTCATCTCCCTCCATTTCATTCCTTCTTTCCCAAGGCTTTTATAAATAGGTTATCTTGTGGCTGGGCTTACCAGAGAAGACAAAAAGACCACAACACATGAGTGGGGGCGATGTCGAAGGTGTCAAATCAATATTGTTATTAGAATATCCATTGATACTATATGCCTTACATTAGGATCAATGCTCATGTCTAACCACATTTTTGAGGGATTTTGACCAAGTTGCATCAAACAAGCACATTGAGAGGAGAAGGAACACATCACAACATAGCCGAGAGAAGATAATACAACCAGAAATCTGTCACTGGAAGTGACTGGTTATTATCCACTATTTGTTAAATATACATATTTCCCTGTGGATCTCATAAAGGAAATCATTAAGACCTCCTTAATAGGACTTTCAATTCCACAACTGAACATAAATCAATATCAACTTGATGATATTCTCTACCAATTGATTCCCATCATAGTCTCAGCATTCCTTCACTCGGTCCCATATCCATGACAGGATTTAAGGTGTTAACTGAATCTTATGGATAGAAGCATGAGGGCTCATTCTATAGCTACCATGAGTACTACATGCAAGTTTTCTAGGTGGACAAAGTTTCTGTTCTCTAGGTGGAAGTGGGATACAAGTAAAGTGGTGATAAAGACGTAAAAAAAAAAATTGTTACTTTGAAAGGTCTCTACTTTCATAGTTTACTTTGTTCCAGCTAGAATTATAATGACTCTGACATGTACTATGAATAACAAAAAGTCTTGCTTTCCCATCTAGCTTGTGTGACACCTATATAAGAAGGTATTGTATTGGTGGGCTCCAGTATTGCAGCAATAATGCTGCAACTCCTGGGACTCCCTTCTTTACTTTTATCAATCCGGTAGTTCGTAACAAACTTGGAAGCGATGGTGCTATATGCATAAGTACTAGCTCTTGCCGCGGTTGTCACTTGGTCAGCTGGCATAAGTCTGCTAGGAGCTTAAGCCAAATTCTATGAGTTCTTAGAAGAAGCTTTTTAAATGATGGATGAAAGCTAACTTAAAGGAGGCTAATCTACTTGCAGAAGGAAACTGAAAAGTTGAAAGGAAATGCAAACCCTAGAAAACCCTAATTTTACCAGCTAGCCCTACTGATGCAAGAAAGAGGATGAAAGCTACTAAAAGAGATGCCATTGACTTCTAGGAAGGTAAAATGCATGTGACTAGGCTACTTCTACAGTAAAATCTGAAAAAAAAAAAAAAAAAAAAAAAAAAAAAAAAAAAAAAAAAAAAAAAAAAAAAAAAAAAAAGAAAAAAAAAAAAAAAAAAAAAAAAATCTTTTTGCATTTTTGAATCATATTGTGAATTATCTTCATGTGTTTTAACTGTTGTTGCTATGCACAGGCGAGGTGAGGAATGGAACTGGAGAGGCGCCTGCAAGAGGTTGGGAAGGTGAGAAGAGGGCCTAAGGGGTCCCTAGCACCTTCCAGAGAGTTTCACAGAGTTCGGATATCAAGAAACTGCTTTCGTGAGCTTCTACAGGATGTCTGCAGGGGTTCTACAGGATGTTCTGTAATTTCTACAAGATGTTCCGAAAGGGGATTTTGGAGGGTTTATGGATGAAGAAAGGTGAAGAAGTGGGTATGGAGGTGAGATAAGGGTGTGAGGAGGTCCAGGACTTGGTGGAGGGAGTTGAGGAGTGGTTAAGGCGATCAGATTTGGTTCAAGGATGAGGGAGCAAGGTTGCACAAAGATATGCGAATTAGGTCAAATTGGAAAAACATAGCAAATGAGAGGCAAGAATCTAAGTTGGAGGAAGAAGCAGGTTGCATTGATGGGGTAAGGGTAGGAGAGGAGGTTTCACAGGTGCTCTGCACATGATTTTTCAAAACTAACCAACAAAGACTTAGAAAACCAAAGACCTAGCTGTTTTAACCTAATCTGACCTAAATAACAGCAAAAAAAATGAACATCAGTTTATTTGCAATGGAATCATGTGAAATAGCTAATACAAACTAAGAAATCATGAACCTGAGCATGTAACTGTTAGCGCTCAAATCTGCCTTAGGCTGAAATAAGGCAAGACTCAAGGCCACATCAAACCACGCTCAGCCTCGTAGCTAGCCCTATGAGGACAGGAGAGGGCTCTCTCCGGGTCAAACTCAGCAAAATATGATCAATGAGGCTCGAGATGACCGAATTGATGACTGATTTTAGGCTAGGTATTAAGTACAAAGAGTTTAGGATTGATTTTTTTAAGGTTTTGTTGAAATCAAGGGAAAGGCATTTTCGGGTGCGAGTATGAGGCACAGTTTTTGCAGAGGTCCACTTGGGGCAAGATAGGAAATTGTTTTGATGCCTTAAAAGCAGGTGAGATGGATAGATCAGACCGGTGAGAGGCTAAGGAGAGAAAGGGGTCTCAAGGATTCTCCTTAAACTGAAGAAAACATAGAATATTAAACAAATTTAAAGGCAGAGCATATCAATTTCATGGATTCTACCTTAACACTTCATTTGCTTAATAAGAGAAGATTCAAGAGAGATAATGATGCACATACACAACTTACAAGTACTGAGAGAAACACACCATCAAGACATAAAGCCACATGGATCCCAAATGGTGCTGCAAAACCCTGGTCTTTCCTTTGCCAAAAATGCTGATAAGATATGTACAATATAATCTCAAGATATCCCAAGAGTCCAACCCTGAAAATGATTAAGAAAATACATAATATATGCAAGCTAACACATTCCCTTGCCTCTAGGGGTCGAGCTCATCATTCTAGGAGCTGTTTCGACCAATTCTAAACTAAGCACTAGAATCTAGGCAGTCAAAACAACTTGCCTCTATAAGCTAGGAAACCAATTCATTCATTACATTTTTTCTATTTTATGAATGAATCTTCTAGAATAGGTAAATAAGTGTCATAACAACATAAAAGTAAAATAATTACATCAAGGAGGGTGAAAAATCCCATCACAAGTCAAAACTAGTCAAAACTGGGCGAATTTCTGAGCTGAACAGTGAAAATTTGGCCAAAAAGCCCTGTGCACCGCGTGCCTGAGCCCTGTGTGTTGCACGCATTTGAAGCTACTTTTGGGGCACTTCCTGTCCTTCAAATTGCGCTCACATTGGCTTGTTAGAAAGGCCTGGATGTCTACTTTCCAACACAAGTGGAATTTTTCAATTTGGTCTCCATTTGACCCTCCAAAAGTGAATTCTCCCAGAAGTACTACCTGCTGATGCAAAAAGTGGCAGAAAGGTGATTTTCATGATGTTTTTTGAGCTTTTGATCACCCAAAACTTGATTAAATGCCTTGGCAATTGCTGAACATGTGTATTTCATCATGAAAAATCCAAAAATGTAAGCCACTTGTGATTTGGACCTCTCCATTTTGTGGGTCGCGTGCTGAGCGCGACGCATAGAACCCAAAAACCTATTTTGCAAGCCAAAAATTTTGAGATGACAAAATTTTCTCCAAAATCTGCCCAAAATTGGAGTGAAGACCCTCCATCATGTATCATGCTCAACTACTGAAGCCTCGGCCAAAACACGAAGCGGATCGGGCCTTTTCTTTTGTTTTAGCGCTTTGCTCAAACACCTCTTGAGGACCTTCATTCTCGCTTTGCAAACATGCATGCGAGCCCAATAATGAGTATTCATGTGACGAAGCATGTCCTTGTCCCTGTTTGGCTTCGCCAACAACTTTTCCAAGTGAGTGTTGACCCAGATGAGCATCGATTCCCGATCAATAGGTGTCAAATCACCGGGTCTCCTACAAGCCAATTCCCGGTCTTCACGAATCTTGCGCAACTCTTAAAGTTCATGCTCATCCTCCAACTGCTTGTTGCGCTACTCTAAGTAGTTGATCACCCATTTAGCCATCTACAATTTCTTTTGTAGCGACTCATTCTCGGCCCTTTGTTCTCGGATAATCTCCTTAAGCTCTGAGCTGGGCAAACTAGCCTCAACATCAATGATACCTGTATCCTGAACTCCTGAAGGACCCTCATCAACCATGGGTCTCTTGCCCCTGTCCTGACTCTGTACCTATGCTGTAGATGGAAGCGAGACCCCTTCCACATGATGTGGAGATAATACTCGCTCTGGTGATGATGTCAACGAGACCCCTTCCACCCCGGGTGGAGAAAGTACTCGTCATGCAACTGCAAATAAGGCCATGGGGCCTTTCTAATATGTCACATATGCTAGAGCATCAACATGCTCAGTCTCATGCATGTCAAACTGCTATGAAGGCCCTCCCTCATCATGGACGATCTCTGGAGGAGGCTGTAGCACTGAAAAGAAATCACGGGTGATGAAATCCTCCCAAGCAATACCCTGTTGTGCCAACTGATGCATCACTATGATTTTGATCAATGCATAGTGATATATGCTCCTGTGCTGATGTGCTGGGGCCTTCCTCTGTACTAAGGGTACCATCCTCTCTATGTTTCGGCACATGAAAAACGGAATGCTCATCATACGTACCCGTGTGAAATGCATCAACAAACATACATGGTACTCATAGAGACGTGAAAATCTACCCTCACAGCTGAAATACCGAATGATGAGTTTCATCAATGGTGCAAACTCATCTTTCATGTATCTAAAAGGAAAGGCCGCGCTCAAGTGTCTGATATATGCGGGCTTGACATATGGATCATAATAATATCAGTCCAACATCTGGCGTTTACTCCATTCCTCCCCCACATTTGGTATTCCGGTGGCCTGAGAAATAGTGTCGGGTGACAAAGTGAAATCCACTCCGGCAAGGTTCACACGACCATCGTGTAAGTTAAGGACAAATAGACGGACCAGTTCCCGATGATGCTGAGTTTGTGAGATCATCTCACAATATTGGTAACATGCTTGGCGCCGAAAACAATCCATGGCAAGCGAGCAAGCTTGCAATTGAGCCAAAGAGGTAGGCTCCTCCCTAACATGTTGTCCGCTCTTGCCACCCCTGTGATACCTTGGTGGCACATTAGGCACATTTACCTCTAGTGTAGAGTCACTTTCATATTCCTGCTCATATTCGGACTCGGTGTCTGACATGTTCTCTAAAAACAAGGTGGCCGGAATACATATATTTGCTGATATAAAACTGTGTGCCAAAAGTTGATTGTTGACTTTTTGTCTCTTTATGAAAATGTTGTAACCAAGGGGACATAAATGATGGGAATTGTTAGGAAAAGGGAAGCAAGGGAAAAGGGAACAATGGAAATAAGATGAGGAGATTAGGGAAGGGACAGGGGGATAGAAATGTTTTAGGGTTTTGAAACAAGGTAGGGATCATATGGTTATAGGAGAATGATTGGGAGTTTGAGAGAGGAAGGTGTAGTGTTGTGGGGATTTATTTGGGAAAATATTTAGGGAAAATAGGAAATGTGAAACAAGGGAAAATGAAGCCTTGGCAATAATAATTTTTTAAAACCCTACAACAAACTTTGGACTTGAATCATTACAGCAATTTGATACACATGGAGGGTTTCTTTTCACTTGATTTTTCATGACAAAGAGAGGCTAATTTCTTCATATATACCACATATACACCTTCCAAAATCAAAACCAAGTGATGATTGCAGGCGTACCTGAGAATTTAGGCATGAGGAGAGGTGATTTAAGCAGCTTCTTGGTGAATTTGTAGGCCCAAACCCTATGCGTCGCGTGCTTTACCCAACGCGCCGCACACTCTGAGTGCATCGTGCCTGTGTTAATTTACATAGGAGAAAATGCCCTGATGCGCTGCGCGCTCTGAGTGCGCCGCGCGCCTATGCTGATGCATCGCGCGCTTCTAGAACTAACCAACTATGCACGAACTTGCCTTAAACTGGAAAAATCACCCTTCAATGATATTCTTAGCTCTCAAAATGTGTAATGGGTTGGAAATGAGGAGAAATCACTTGATATAGCATCCATTTTGATTTTTGCTCAATGAAAACCCAGTTTTTCTTATGTTTGGTTGTTGACACTTTTTCCAAATTAATAGGCTCTGACCTTTTTGGTTTCCTTCATAAAATAGGTTGAAATGATGAGTTTCTCTGATAATGTTTTGCAGTTATAGCTCTGATATGCTTCAGCAAAGGAGACCAGGGCTGCACTTGAACAAATGAAGAACTGAAAATTTTGACAATTTTTACAAAAATGAGGTGGCGACTTGCCTTCAAAACAGAGTTTTGAAGAGAAGTCCTTATTCAGTTGTACAATGGTGACAAATTATTTGAAGTGATGATTTATCAAAGGCATCCCTCTGGCCTGCTGGTCTTCTAAGACTTTTCAGGACTAAATTAACTCAAACCCTAGACCTAGACCTAAAAATTTAAAAAAATGACTTGTGAAGTTTTATTACTCATCCTAAACCAGCAGTGATATGCACGAGGGGAATAAGTGACACACAACCACTCCATCAGAGTTATGGCATGCCTAACGAAATGCAACTGATCAAATGGATGAGACACCTAAAACATGAAATGCAAAAAAGAGCTTTTGATCTCTGATGGAGGGATAACTAGACCGACTCTAACATTGGCTCCAATGGGGATGGTAGCTCCTTGGAGATGCCAAGGACCGTAAATCTCTGTAAGAGCTAGACAGTGCCTTCATCCATTGGGCGATGGAGTCATTATTCCGACACAAAATCTTGAGGATTTGACTGAAAAACAAAAAAATGCTTTAACCAAACTAGACTCGAAACTAAAAGACTTAGACAACTGACTTGACAAACTCAGACTAACTAACTTTCGTTTTTAGAATTATAGCCTTCACCTCGGGCCCAAAACTGAAAATGAAAAGTTAGTGTACATGTGTTTGGTCAATTTAGTGTTGTCTAAATTGATATCATAAATTGTCAACCCGGGGCTCGTAAGCTGATGAAGTGAAGTGTACAATATATACTTAAGTAGCCTTTCCTAGTTCTTTTTGTCGTTTTTATTTTATGTCTAAATTATCTTCCTAATATGATGTGATGAAGTTATAAACAAGTGAGTGAATGTGTGTGTATGTGATGATTTCTAAATGCTTCTTAAATTCTAAAGAGAAAAAGTTGAATAATGACTTGGAATGGAATTAAAGCATCAAATGAAAACAAAGCATTAAACAAAAGACTAATGGCACTAGTCCAATACCTTTACTGTTGATAGAAAGGAAAATGATATTTACATTAACTCTGCTGAAAGCAAAAACACTACTCTAGTAATCCAAAAATTAAATGACAAATCACACTAGTTATTCTCCCTTAACATTCTGCCTTTAGCTGGATTAATCATGTGAAAAAGAAGAGTTAGGAATGAATTAGCAATATGAGTCTAAAAACTAATAAAATCAAGCTGCAGTTAGATAATGTTTTGGTCCCATAAAAGTTAATGGATTATGATAAACAGAACCATTAAGAGATTAGCAACTTGACACAACTTGATAAAGTAAACCAAGTAAAGAAACTAGCTAAGTAACTAATGAAAATCACAGTAAAAAGTCAGCAGTTGAGATAAGACAACTTCAGATGCCACTAGTACTGAAAAGAAGTAAAAGCACACTGTCCTGGGCTCCTAATCAAAGCTGTAAAAACACACTGATCAGTCATGAAGATTACCGAAATGTAAAGCAGCATAATTCAAAACTGTACATTAATATACATGATCAAGTAAAGAAAAAGAAATGCATAAAAGTAAATTCAAAGGCTACTGTACAATGGTTGTAGCAGACAGGGGCCCTCCATCCACTTCAACCAATTAAAAGATCAGCTACATGGATAGAAACAGAACTGTGTTCTTCAAATTAAATCAACTCATAATAAACACAGTGGGAAGCGTAAAACGCTTTATAAAAAGGTCTTCAAAACAGAGTTTACAGCAGAAAAATATTAACTAAATCAGACTAACTATTCAGCGTGTGGAAACACTTTATTTATAGCAAGAACATCAACTGTCCTGTGCATAAACTAGGCTAACTAACAGCTAGGAAAAAGACACGTTCAGCAGCACCGAGCACGGATCTAGGGAACGGTCATCATGGTTTAATAAATCTAGTTTTGGATTCTTGTCCCCTGCAATCTTCGTGGCTAAAGGAGAAGCCAGCTGTGACTTACGTGCTCCAACCGAACACGCAGAGCCGTGCCACCGTTTGCAACCTTGCCGTTTGACCAAAGCTTCCTCTGTGTTGACCAGGGGTGTCGTCGGCCAGTTTGGCTGAGCTGATAGCACACATACCATGTACACAGTCATACAAACTTGCCCATGTGGCTCTTTTCTCTGGAAGACACCTGGATCATATCAAACAAGAAAATAGCTGCGGAATCTGGGATCGGCTGCGGAAACCTGTAATAGCTGCAGAATTGTAGCACTTGAACCAAAAATCTAAACCAACAGTCAACCATTAGCACAGTTAGCAAATCATGTTAAAAAGTCCTATAATGCAATGAATTGAACAAGTTAAAGAAGGAAATGATGGCAAAAGAAGGAAATGAGTATGAAAAGGCTGTTGGGAGGATGGGTAAATGAGTGCAGGTTTGAGGCC
>APFE031268853.1:5716-19649 GCA_000404065.3 Pinus taeda
AATTTTGGGATGTTTTATTCGTGATTTACTTTTTTTACACTAGAATGTTAATTCATGCCCTTTTAGAATGTGAGGGGCAGTGGGTAGGGCGATTGTTGATCATACAAATAAAAGATTTATGATATATTTTCGTTGTTAATTTAAGTTAATATGTTTTTATTATTTATTGATTTATGTGTTTCTATTTTTCAAGAAAATGGCATCAAAGAAAATTTCAGTGAATCTTTTTGGACCAAAGACTCTTAAAGGTGCATCTTCAAGAAACATTGGTGAACGAACTCCACCTAAGCTCATGATTACAAATCTTTCAAGTGCCTCAAGTGATAAGAAGATGATTTTAGATTGGAAGAATTCGAAAGAGCTGAAATTTCCATCAAAAATCTGGTATATGAAAGAAAGAGAAAGAATATCTGGCTGTCTTAGATTTAAGCCACACACCCATTCATTCTTTGCCCGAATCTGTCGGGTGTTTAAAACATTTGAAGTTTTTGAATCTCTCTTAGACAAAGATTAAAAAGCTTCCTAAGTCATTGGCTGAATTGCGAAGACTCCAATTTTTGGATGTTAGTCAGTGTGAAGCTCTGTGTCCGCTGCATTCAGGGATAGGTGAACATAGATCTATGCTACATCTAAATGTGAAGGGTTCCCACAACTTGGAGTTGCTGCCTCTCGGGATATCGAAACTCATCAATTTACACACATTGAAAGGGCTTGTATTCAAAAGCAAAAAGGACGCTGATTCAAAGGCCTTCCAATCGAGCGCTGTGTGGAAGAGGGGAAAGGCAGCAAATGCAAAGGCCTTGCAATTGAAGGATTTGAAAAGAATGACCCTTTTGCAGCACTTATCATTAACACTTGAAGCTTCTTCATCAGAAGGTGTTTTTCAACTTGAGGAGGGGACTTTTGAAGACATGACAAGTATGCGGTCCTTTTCCTTCACATATGTTGCTTCTTCTCAAGATTCTTGTTGCCATCTCCCCGAGGACCTAAAAGTCATGGAATGCCTTGAAATTCTTCATCTAAAGAGGTGTGTGGTGCAAGATTGGATCTTTGGGCTTCAGAACCTCATGGAGCTGGAGTTACATGGGGATAACAGTGAGACAGAAGAATATAAAGGCTGCGAAACTATTCCTAATTTGAGAAAGCTAAAGTTGTCAAGCAACCAAAAGTGCGTTGTCTTTCCAAAGGTGCTTGGTTCAGATGGGGCATTTCCTAAGCTTGAGAACTTGGTCATCAAACGTTTTGATAGTTTGGAAAACCTTCCTCCCTTGCATGATGGTGCATTGCCAATGTTGAAGTGTTTGCAGATGAAATACTGCAATCAGTTAAATGATATCACCGAAGCATTACGGAAGCAGACTAGAATTCTTGAAGAAATAAGGGTGAAAGGGTGCGCAGGCTGGGAAGACGGCATCTGGGAGTGCGATCATACCTCGCAACTTCTGAAAGATGGTGATATCAAATTGACAATAAACGGTTACACCATATGGTGGCAAAATGGTCAACCTTAGAATTCGATAGCTTACGGAAATTATTTCCCAGAAAGAGGGAAAATTGGATTCTCCCTGCGGGTGTACGGCTCAGCATTCGCCTTTATTGAGGCTGGTGCCTCATCAGCGGTGACTGTGGCGGAATAGAGTACCTACAAGCTATTAACCTCTCCATTTGATGCCACAGAGGAACCTTCTTCATACATCCGGGTAAGTGCTAGTTTCTAATCCCCTTCCAAGATTCCTGGAGATTGCAAAATGGTTGTTTAATACAAAAATATTTGATGGTCGCATTCGAGTCAATATGCGTGTTCAAGACAAAAGATTACCTGCTTGCGTTATGTATGGAATGAATTATGTAAAGTATGGGACATTAGTTTTTAATTCCGTTTATTATGTAAAGTATGGGACATTAGTTTTTAATTCAGTTTATTATATAAAGTATGGGACATCTTATTTATATATTTTTTTACTTCTTATGATATTATTTTCTATTTAGAACATAATTTTTAATTTTTAATTTTATTTTAAAGGGAGATTAACAAATAGATAAACTTACACATCCCTTGATATTGGGTTGTAGAATGAGTCTTTTGGCTCAATTACATAATCAATAATTTTATTTAACATTTATATAACTCCACACAATTAGAAAGCTGAAACAGTGCACTAGATAACCGCTGAAACAATAGGTTGTAGAATAAACCTCTCAATTCAATTACATAATCAATAATTTTATTTAACATTTATATAAATCCATGCAATTTGAAAGCTGAAACAGTATACTAGATGAATGCTAAAACAGTGCACTAGATGAGTGAGTAAACCCTGCACTAAAGAATTACCTTTAAGAAATATGCCTTCTTTCTAAATAACAGTTGAAGAAATTTTTCTTCCATACAAAATTGTGTACTCTTTTATTTATATGTATTTTTAATTTGATGAGTTGAATAGTATAACAATAAATATTTTATTTTAAAAGATGATTTGAATAACTATGAATAGTATGAAATGTGTCAGAATATTCATGTGGTATTAAGGATTAAGATTTATCTCCAAATTAATTATGTTATCTTAATTAATTTGTTTTAAATTAATTAATCAAAAAAATGTTATGTCAAAATGTTTTCTTTTGTATATGTGGTATTGATAAGTTATAATATTGGCTTATTGTATTATATGAAAAGTTATTTACAAATTAAAAATTTCCATGGTAAAATAAAAGTAAATCGTAATGGTTAAAGTATATGAATGTTTTCATAATTAATAATAAATTAATTTTAAATAAAATTAATAATTTTTTAATTTTTATGATTTTTTTAATATAATGAGATATATGATGTACACTAAAAATAAATATTTTGATGTTTTATCATAGTTGTTTATTAAATTTGCTAGCCATTTCATTTATATTGCTACACAAATTTTAAAATCCACCCAACTTTCAATGCAGATTGTGTGGAAATTATACACTTCTTATTAAGTTTCAGTGGATCAATATACAGTTGATAGTTTTGCAGGGTATGCAAAATAGAAAATTCGAATTCGCAGAGATGTTTAATTGTGACCTACCATAAACGTTAGTACGAGGGTTTTTGATAACTGTCTAGAATTTGAGAGTGAGTTTTATTCAAAATTTACAAGTGGGCTAAGTTCTTCGGAAAGTTGCCCTAGGTTTTGACCTGTCATTCAAAATTATAAACTGTCTACCAATAATATTTAGCACAGATCCTTCAATACCACATAGATTTCCCATAAATTTTGGTATACCTCAATATCTAATACAGTTCTAACATTTATAGCAAGCCTATTATCAAGGGAAGCCACTGGCCAGTAATTGGGAAAGGATGAACCCATGGGCAGCGACCGCTGCATCTTCCAAGTCGTAGTAAATTCGTCGCATGCCCAAAACAATAAATTCCCCCTCGACTCTAGCAGTAAACTCAACCTTTGTCTCCCTTGATTATTTTTTGGGCTTCATTTAAATTAATTTAACTTCATTGCATAAGTATTTGGAGCTTAGATGTCTAATGTTCTATTTCTATTGAGCAGCCTAATTAAGAGGTAATACGGTAAATTTTTGGTTTCGGAATTTGAAGATTTAAGAGTTTCGAATATGTAAATCAATTTCAAATAGGTAAGATCCTTTTGTAAACTTTGTCCATGCCTTACAAATTTGGTGTAAACATTATTTGAAAATGACATGCATTTGTTATGAAATTAATTTCCTCTGTTCTTATTTTACAGCGTTGATTATTCGGACTTCACTGTAGGCATCACCAGCAGCAAGAAAAGAGGTTAAGATTCGTCTACCTCTACCTGTGAAGAATTAATAATACCCTGAGATTGTTTTTGTTCAACAATGATTATTTCCTCATGTTCATTTGACACATTTTGTGGCCAAATAATGGATTTTTCAAAGGTATATCTTCATTTGTTGTTGTTGAAATGATATCACTTTGATTATTGAAAAATGACTCCCACCAAACTAAATCAAAAATGTCAAAGTACTCATATATATATCTAATACATTTTTTAATTTTTTCTAGGCAAGCAAAATAATTTATATCTCTATTCTGTCTGTGTGCATTATGAACTTCACCCACTGGTTGTAATAAAAATATTTTTGATGCAAATATTGGATGATCTGTGATGAAATTCAAAAATTCTAAACTTGATGACGGTGCCCATTCTGCAGTAGTTGAATACTTCTTGCCCCATATTAGTGTTTTCCCATCAATTTTTTGATACGAAATTCATGTTGGAAGCTAATGTCATTAAGTTGTTCAATGCATTTCTCCTCACCATGTGATCCCAGAATAAACCTTCGCATGTCAACAATTTCTTCCAACACATCAAAAGTAGGGTCTCGCATGTATGATTTCTTAATACATTCAATTAATGATGGCAAGCTCCCAACTTCCTTCCTCCTCAATGTGACTAAAAAACAATTGAACATCTGATTAATATGGTCATGAGTATGCCCAACAAGAAGGAAACTAACCTTTACCTTCTGAAAAATTCTCAATTCAGCAAGCATGTTTAGATATCCAAAAAAAACTTGATTTTTATTTTCACAGCAAGTGTTGTCCAATTGTAGATACAAAACTTCAGGAAGATTACCAGACCAATGAAAAAGCACATCATGAAGTATGGTTATTGTCAGATTTGCATCATTATGAATATTTGGAGCTCTAAAGTACACCCTTGGCAACATTTTCCCATTGAAGACCATACAACCGACCAAGTGATACTGAATAAAATTTTCCTCCTATAAATTTTTGGGTGTGCGAACAAAGTGTGGTAAAAGTGTTTTCTTCTGGTCCATACCATCAATTATCTTTTTATTGCTGAAGTAAGAAACAAACCTTCTATTCATATGAAGCTAAAAAAATGTTACATAAAATAAAATTGGCGCCCTGTGCTTAGGGATCTAAGCCAACTACTCGAGAACCATGCTGCAGGCCCACATAACCGAGCCTTCTAAACCAAACCTTCCAAAAGTCAATAAGTGGACCCGAAGTGGAAATAGAGACCATAGTGAAAATAATTCAAATCCGTAAGGTGGATAACCATCGAGCAATTGTTCTGCCTGAAAACCCTAAACTCGCCCCTGAGCATGAACGTGCAAGGAAGATATCCTGCTCCACCAACCAATAACCATAACAAATCTTAGCCGTAGATCTGCTACCTCTAGATCCAACGGCTGTGAAGGATATTGGGCTGGAAAGATGAGCGAGGAATACTTGCCCAATGAAGGCAGTATTCTCTCTCCTCCTTGGGCCACGTGTCGAATGGTTTGTGGCATCGAAGACATTTCTGTAAAACCATTTAAGGTAATGCAGACTCCTGGTAACCACAGTTACTGTAGCAAAACCACCATGTACTTTGGCAAAACTGTTGGTGCCACCTTTTGGTTTCGCGCTCTTTCTCCTCTGCCAACCATCCATCTTTGGGGCCCAAAAATACCAATAAGAAGACCCGTTATAGAAATAGAGACCACAGTGAAAATAGTTCGAATATGCAAGGTGAATGACCACCGAGCAGCTATTCAACCCGAAATCCCTCAACCTACTCCTGAGCAGGAACGTGCAAGGAAGACCTGGTCCCACCAACCAAAAATCACCACAAACCTCAGTCGTAGGCCCGATGAAGGCGGTATTCTCTCTCCTCCTAGGGCCACGTGTAAACTGGTTAATGACATCGAAAGCCTTTCTGTAAATCCATTTATGGTAATGTAGATGCCCAATAGTTACTGTAACTGTAGCAAAACTATCATGTGCTTTAGCAACACTGTTGGTGCCTCCTTTTGGAAATGCGCTCTTTCTCCTTTGCCTTCCTTCCATCTGCGAGGCCCAAAAATACCAATTCTCGTGTAGCCTATTTGTTAAACCCTTAACAACCATCTTCTTAATTGTTAATTGGTTGCTTCCCCTACATGTATTTGTGCTTCTCCTTGTTTGCGCGTGCCAAAGTGTAGCAGTCCTCACGCAATTGTCCTACGGGAACCAACTCCCATGAGCAGCACTTGTTGCCTCTTGTACTAAGCACCCCTTCATTAGCAAGCCGGTCCGCAACTCTGTTAGCATCTCTGCACACATGAACAAAGCTAAGAGTTCTGAGTATTCATAGGTGGGATTGAATTCGGTGATAGACCTGCAAAAGTCTCCAGCGGTTTGAAACTTTGTCTGGTGCCGTACCAGTGCCTATCCTTTTGACCGAATTGATTGTTAATTCTGAGTCTACCTCTATGATTTTGTTATGTAAATTGTGATCTATCAGAATTTCTAAGCCTTGCTCTATGGCCATAAGTTCTGCCATGTTGTTAGTTTCCCTCCCCAGATGACTATGAAAGATAATTTTTATATTGCCCTCCTCATCTCTTATGACTCCTCCGTAACCAGCATCCCCAGGGTTCCCTTTTGAGGCTCCATCTAAGTTGAATTTCAAAAATCCGTGGAGAGGGGGTTGCCAGAAAGTCTTTCCTTCTGATGTGTGCCTTTTTTTCTTTCTTATGCCCTGAGGGACATGTGACTGGAGCCCCCAACAGTTCGAGTATGTGAGCATCTCGGTTTCCAGGGGGTTTCTCAGGAGGTGTCTTCAAAAGGGCATTAACTGATTCTTTGAGTTGTTTTAGGATCTAAGCCATGATGCTTTGTATAGAACCAGATTTAGCTTTGAAGATCCTATTGTTGCATTCTTTCCACACATCCTAGATCAAAAGTCCTAGCATCAAAGTCCAGGCTAGATTGACAGTTTCATTTTTTGAGAAGTCTTTCCTCCAATTCTTTAAAGTTTCAGTAATGACATTTTTGTTCCTGACTGTTTGGATGAAGATAGAGGCTACCCAATTCCATAAGGTGGAGGTGAAGGAGCAGAGGTTGAGAAGGTGATCCACAGTTTCCTCCTGTAGACCACAAAGCTGGCATCTTGATGGACCAACAAAACCTCTCTTTTTGAGATTTTCCCAAGTCATAATTTTTTTTTATTGTACCAGCCACATGAACAGTTTGATCTTCATCCAATGTGGGTTGGTCCAAAGGTCTTTCCAAGTTTTGTCAGTGTTTAAGTCCAATGACTATTCCCTTGACTTCTTTGAGATTGAGGATGCCCCCATTGTTGCTGCCCCATCTTAGTATATCATTCGAGGTTGAAGTCAAGAACTTGTGCTTGGGCCTTCAAAGGGGTCTCTTCATTGTAATCTGGTACCTTCCAAATTCTCCATTTACCTGTGTCTCTTGACTGATCCCAAAAGTCACTTACCCTTTTCAGTCCTTTATTAATGGTATCACTTTTGATGATGTTTAGTCCTTCTCTACAGAGGTTGTGCTCCTGCTGCCAGTTGTACTCCCAGAACCAGGCAAGATTCCCAGTTTTGATCTCCCAGAAACTATGTTTCTGAACTAAGGCTCTATTCTCCCAAGCATTGTTCCAAATATGGGAACCCCTGATGTGTCCTGTCATTCGAATGTGGTCCTCTTCCTGCCAGTCCATTGCATATTTTTGTTTCCACAACTTAGCCCAGGGGTTTCTCATTTCCTTTAGCCATCTCCACCAAAGTTTTTCCCCCAAAACTTGGCTTAGAGTATCTGGGCCATGGAGACCTAGACCACCGTGTGTTTTAGGTTTGCAAAGCTTGTCCCATGCAACCAGAGCACATTTCTTTTTCTCTTCTCCTTTACCCCAAAGAAATTTTCTTTGGGTATTCTTGATTTGCTGTAAAACTACTATTGGGATAGGAAGGGCAAAAAATATGAACATTGGAATGGTTTGTAGAACAACCTTTGTAAGAATTAGCCTTCCTGCTAAATTCAAGGAACGACTAGTCGAGTTGTTGACTTTGTCCTTCAGTTTATTTGTGACCGACTACCACACTTCCTTACTCAGAGGTTTATCAGTGAGAGGGATTCCAAGATATTTGGAGGGAAGATGATCCCTTTGAAAGCCGAGAATTTGAGAAGGATTTATTTGAATAGAAATGTCAGTATTAAAAAATAAAACTTTCGATTTTGTGAGGCTTACCTCAGTGCTAGTAGCCATTGCGAAGTCATGCAGGATTTGTGAAAGCTTTGGCTTCCTTGACTGTGGGAATGCCCTGCAGCATAGTATCGTCCACAAATTGCTGATGGGTCAATGTGTCCCCATTTTGAGTAAGTTTGAGTCCCTGGATTCTTCCTTCCTCCTTGGATGAATTGATCGCTTTGCCCAATCCTTCCATCATGAGGATGAAGAGGAATGGGGAGAGTGGATCTGCTTGCCTGAGGCCTCTCGAAGGCCTAAAGGTTATGGATGGAGAGCCATTAAGAAGGACTGAACAACTCGCTGTGGTCACCAGATCCATGACCCACTTTATCCAGTTGTGGTCAAAGCCATAAGCTTTAAAAACTTCCCTGATGTAAGACTAGTTTAGCTTATCATAAGCTTTCACTATGTCGAACGGCATTATCATACCTGCTTGCTTGTTGGTCTTGAGGGAATGAACCACTTTGTGAGCTTGAATGATATTATTGAGAATTTGTCTACCTTCCACATATCCAGTCTGCTCCTCTGACACTAGCGTTGGAAGAAGAGGTTTGAGTCTGTTAGCAACAACTTTGGAAATGATTTTGTACACCACATTGCATAAATCTATGGGTCTGAATCTGTCTGGCGTCATGGCTTTTTCATGTTTGGGGATTAAGGATATGAAGGATTCATTAAGCGCCCTTAGAACAATTTTTTATTTTCTTGAGTCGTCCACCACATCAAGAATGTCTTATTTGATAGTTTCCCAGCATGCTTTGAAAAAGTCTACATTGAAACCATCTGGGCCTGGAGCTTTCCCATTGTGCATCTCTTTGATTACTTCCTTGATCTCTTCTTCTGTCACTAGCCTATTGAGGTTATAATTATCTTCCCTGATGACTAGTTTTGGAATGTGCTGAGTGAAGCTTTTGATGAATTGAGATCTTCCTGCAATGATCTCCTCTGCTATGTTTTGAAAATGTTGTACCAGAACAGATTCCATTTCCTTGTGAGTATTTAACTCTTTCCCTCGAGGATCTATGAGTTTTTTGATCTGATTATTTGCCCCGTGTTTCATGGTAGACTTGTGGAAGAACTTGGTATTTCTCTCCCCTTCTTTAATCCATTGTACTCTTGATTTCAGTCTCCAGAAGATTTCCTCCTGCTGGCATCTATTGTCCCATTCTTGTTGTAGCGATTTTGATTCCATTTTCCTCTCCTCTATGAAGCCTTTGGTGATGATGATTTGATTAGTTTCCTATAATTTTTTTGCCACTTCTCTTTTGGCTTCAAAAATATTTCCAAACTTATTGTTGTTCCAATCTTTGAGCCTTAGCTTAATGTGTTTGAGTCTTTGTTGCAGGAGGAACATTTTTGTGCCTTGGGTGGTGTTATCACTCAGGCTGTCCCTAGGCTCCTAATAGGGATACAGCCGAGGTAACCGCAAACCAATCTTCTGATTGCAGGTTCTAGCCCACCTACAATCGGAGAGGGCTCTCTCCTTTCGATTCAACCTTAGTTGATGATTTTAGGCTAGCTTTCTGACTTCAAGGGAGTGTTGATTGTGATTGGAAAGAAGGTAGGATTCTCGAACAAAGAGGCACGGTAAGGTGTGATAAGTTTCGAACCATTGGGCATGGAGTCACAGATTGAGGCTTGCGAGTGTTTTCTTGGTCACAAGGGGATACGGAGCGGGATAGCCACACAGGATACAATTTTCTGTCTGTTGAAAGTACGGAGTGAACATCAGGGATGAAAGGCAAAGGAGAATCATTTCATCATGCTGACAAAGAGGAGAAATGGATGAATGGGATCCAGGAGCAGTTAAGAATTCCTAAGACATGCACTCATATGTGAAAGAAACAGCGTAAAATAGATCATTTAAGAATACAAGCTCATAACTATTTCTGAAGAAAACATTGAAAAACGCAGAAATTGAACTTAAAGTGTAATGAAACAAATCTTAAGCTATTCTTTTTCCCTGCAATTTAGAAAGGCAGAAAGGCAGTAAAAAACATAAAATTAAACAGAGGAGAGGAACACTTATTGGATCATGTAGAAGCACAGGAATTCCGTGATCATTCCTTGGCCAAGAGAAAACATCAAGTAGTTTCAAAATCCATGCTTTCAGCAATCCTATGATTAGGAAAATTATGACAGTTACAAACACGAGAGTCTCTGCCGGAGAAAAATGCTGCGAAAGAAGATAGACCAACAACTATCTACCAACCAAACCAACCCCTCACACATTTCAGGGCGGTATTTATAAGAAAATATCGGAAAGACATCATTACAAGTGACCTCGACAGGTCTGCTTAGAACTCTTCAAAAATCTAAGTGTTGCTGGAATTAAATGCAAGTAAATCTTTTTGGCTTCGCTGGGGGGCAGCTGGATCGGAACAGGTGACGAGGTGGCCCTTTGGGACCAGATGCGGTGCTGCTGGAGTGATTGTGCTTCGAGAATTGCAGTTCGGCTCTGGTGTCAATTGAATGTGCAATAATTACGATTTGAGAGCTCCAAGTAGTTTCGCTCTCTTTCTATGAATCTGCTGGAAGATATTAAATGTTCTCCTGCTTCGGGCTGCTGCTCAAGATATTCGCTGATACTCTTTGCCGCTACATTGATGGCTCCCGCCGTCTACTGATACTCTTTGACACGCTTGATGCCTGATGATTTGATCTGATACACTTTAAACTCTGTGATTGATCTGCTGCTGTCTTTAAACCGGATCCTTTTAGGCACGATCGGGCAATTTTCGGGCTTTTTCGGCGCGCAATGGGCTAAGAAATCAGAAGATTCCCTGAAGATTCCTCGAAATGGCCTATTTCCCGTAGCGATGTGTGATTAGTGCTTCGCGCTAATCGCGCATCAGAAACTGCCTCTGTTTCTCGATCTGGAGCTCCGAAGTGCGATTTTTCTTCCTACACGAAGTTTCGGCATTCTGGCTGCTGACGTAAGCATGATGTCGGCTGTACGGTGGATGACGTCAGCTGTGGTGGGTCCCTGGTACAAAGCGACGTGGTGAGGTGCTGATACTGGAGGTAATGCGGTGAAGAAACTTCGATGCGATATTGCGATATCGCGTCGGCGGGGAAAGGGGGGTGCTTGGGTTGGACACTCGGCGCTTGCGATCGCCGATCGGCGATATCGCAATATCGCGTCGGTGGAGAAAGGAGTGTGCTTGAGTTGGACACTCGACGCTTGCGATCGCCGATATCGCAATATCGCATCGGCGGGGAACGAATGGGTGATGACCTGCATGGAAGTGAGAGTGCGAGGTTGCGATGCGATATGGCTTTGAGGTTGTAAGTTTTGGGAGGAAAGAGCAAGTAAGTGGGTGTGAAGGGCATTTGAGGTTTTGGAAGGGGTCCGATTACCTCAGAGGGATTTTGTACTTTGGAAGGAATCCATTGTATCTGGTAGGTGGTTTTGGAGGTCAAGGGTTCTTGCTGGGTTTCAGATAAACTGAGCAATTCCCGGGAGTACTTATGGTTATTTTTCAACCAGGGGGAGGGATATTACGTAGGGGGATTTTACTTAATATTAATAAGGGGATGGGAAGAATAGGGAGTTAAATAATAATGTTAGTGGTTAATATGGAGATGGTAAGAAAGCGCTAAGTTCAGGAGAGCTTAGGCTGTTGCAAGGGGGTAGGACCATTTTTTAGGAGAAAATATGGAACAACTTTGAGTAAAGCAGATCTTTACTCAAGCCAGTGTTATGAAGATGAGGGAACTTAAGAGGTGTCAAGCAGATCTTGACCTCTTTTGGGAAAGTTAGTTAATGATTGGGGATAACAAAGAAGGGGAGTCAGTTATACCTCTTTTGAGCTTCTTGCATACAAATCTTTGTTGATTGTGTCCTGAATGATATGACACCTGAAAACTTGGAACTGGTCAGCAATTTAGGATCCAACAACCTCAGAACTACCTACCCAGCCTACTTACCTAGAATTTTTTCTTCTTTTGTTTGGGGGTGCACTTAGACTTGCAAACCCGTCATTCATTTTTCTTTTGATGCTTTCCTATCTACATATTACCCTTATTTCTTCCAGAGCCCAGATTAAGCTGTTGGGCTCCTCTGCTTCTCTACCTATCTAAGAATCTGCCAAGATTAAACTGTTTGGACAGATTTACATTCTCTATATTCTAAAATAGGAAATTCAAACCTAGGGAGACCAAGATTAAGCTGTTTGGACCTCCCTTTAACTGAAAATTGGCAATACCGGGATAACTTTTCAAAATTTGGAAGGCAAGTGAATGAACTTGGAGTAGCCTTCTTTGCTTGGAGACTGTTAAGAAAATATGGAGCATTGCAGCATGCAAAGTATGAGATATTTGGCCTGTAAAATGTCAATCATGAAATATGAATAACCTGCTGCAGCAGGAAGCTAATAGTGGCTCCACTTGGGGATGGCTTCTCCTTGCGAGAAGCCAAGAATAACAGGTCAGAATGCCTTAGTCTTTAGTTGTTGTTGTTTTCTACAAAATCGTCTTCTCCGGCTGCCTTATTTCTCCTACCTACCTACCCTAACCAACACTTACTTTGCCGTTAGGTGAGATCAAATAACCAGTGCAACCACTTAAGCAACCGAAAAAGAAGATGGACTTGCTGACTGATGATCTCAGAACTTAAAAGCATCATTCGGTTATGTGCCCTCATGATCAAAGTTGTGGCATATAACAATTGTTGTTGACGTATTTGGTCTTCACTGAGAAAGCATGCTAAAGAAATTGCGTCAAGAAGAAGTTCCATGTAGTCTGCAATAGGATAAATAAAATCATCATGTGAGAGAACTTCTTCTGGATTTTCTTGGTCAGATGGAGCGGCTGCGTCCTCGGTTGTAAGCCTGGCAGCTAACCCTTCTGTCTCTGTCTTGAAAATAGAATCATACAGAGTTTGTAAATCAGCAGGTAGCAGTGTTTCCTCCTGAGTTAGGGAAGGAAGACTTCAACATGATTCTGGGTCTTCTTGGTCAGACGGAGTAGTTGCATCTTTGGTAATAAGCCTAGCAACTAGTCCTTCTGTCTGTGCCTTGAAAATGGAATCATACAGAATCTGTAAGTCAGCAGGTAACAGTATTTCCTCCTGAGTTGGGGAAGGGAGACTTTGGCATGATTCCGGGTCTTCTTGGTCAGATGGAGTAGTTGCATCTTCGGTAATAAGCCTATCAGCTAGTCCTTCTATCTTTGCCTTGAAAACCAGATCATACTCAAACTGTAATTCAGGAGATAGCACTATTTCCCTGTGGACTGGGGGAGGAAGATTTTGGTAAAATTCTTTAGGGTCACGGAAATTGTATGATTGTATCTGAGCTTCCAAGAGTTCAATTTCATTCTCATATTTTTCAACAACTAACTCAAGGAAAAGTTTATTTTGGCCGCCTGTTGTTTTTGACAATACTGCTCTAAAAAATTCTTCGTTAAGCTCAAACTCTGATAAAATTCCTCTAAATTCATCTAAAGCTTCATCAAATGGAATATCTTCCCAGAACTCGGTCATTCTCTCTCACTGTAAATACTTGGGAACATGGAGTATTTGGCTGTAAAATTGGTTCGTTCCTCAGTGGAGCCTTTGATTGAAATTGAAGTGGAGTTGCCAGGTGGATGCTTAGACTCTGAAGTGCCTGATCTCTATCCACCATCAAAGACCAGAACTAAGCATGACAAGCTCTGAAGAATAGGAGCACTTTCTCCAGTAAGCGGGGTTTACAAAAATGAACAAAGCGCTTGAATCCCCAATGGAGAACACAGGTATAGGTCGACCGAGGCTTTTATAAGTCGGTTTCTTCCTCTATAGAGATGGAAACTGGTTTAATTAATTTATCTGAGGAAAAGTCCCCAGTGGAGTCGCCATTATGTTATCACTCAGGTTGTCCCTAGACTCCTTATAGGGATACGGCCGAGGTAACCACAAACCAATCTTTGGATTGCAGGTT
>APFE031268861.1:0-15666 GCA_000404065.3 Pinus taeda
CATGCACAAAACCATAGGTGGGTCCGCCCAACCTAATATAGGGTCCAAAACCAAAATTTTCCAGGGCGCTGCCCCGGAACCCATAAAGTGGGGTTACGGGTACCCCTCAAACCCCCTGTTAACTATGTGGAAAGAATATAACACAACCCAACAAGCTCTCCTGCATTAGATAGAAAGAAACCTGAGCAACCTATTTAGTGATGCATTCAAGATTCTAACACAGAGATAAGATGACAGTTATCTAGTGCTAAACATCAAGATATTAAGAACACAGCATATCAGGTACAAGCTTAAAATAGAGGAAAATGGACAGTGAGTAGTTAACAACAAAAGAAGCTTGTATTTGCTGAAAATGAAGATGAGACGATGCAAGTGACAAAATATCTACAGTCTCTAGAAGTTGAAACTTACATCAAATGCCAACCCTGATTACATCTTGCTTGGATATTTATAAGTTTTCGTTACAATGGCACTTGGCCATTTAGGTATGGAGGGGTCATAATTGACCACCAACTGCATTTAACCGCCTGATGGAGTCTTTAGACGAGGTTGCTTGTTTCAGTGGGTGAATTTGATCTATTCAGGTGTTGCGCTGTCCTTTAGGCAGTTGGAGTGCTCATACTAGTGGAGTTCATGACTGATAAATTCAGTTACAGGGTCCTGCTATGTCCTTTTCTCTTTTGGCCATGCTTTATGTTAAATATGGTTGTTGGGGGTCTAACTGTTGTCAGTCAAGCAGAGCGGGTTATCTCCTTCCTCGGTCAACAGAATGGACGTGGAACGTAGAGTGCATGGGTAGGTGGACCATTTGGGTAAGCGAGAAGAATGACCATCAGATCGGGGAAATGGACGGTGGAAATGGTTGGGCAGAGGCTATCGGTCGAGATGGGAGTTGGGTGTGTTAGGGTCGTTGGATCTTCAGCAGATAGATCGGATGGTCATTGGTCGATGGTGTTGCACGAGCGTTTAACGAGCGAGGGCGGTTTGGTCAGGTGGTAACGGTTTTCATCGCACTGCTTTCGAGCGCTAAGAGGTAAATTCTCGGGGCCGAGCAATTCCACTCAATGATCGACACATAGCAACGGACGAGAGAGAAAAACCGCTCTCATCACATGCTATCGCTCGATCAAGTTGCCTGCACGATGTGTGCGAAGACCGTCAAATTTGGCAGAGATGAATCTGATGGTGAAAATTCGTTGAGCGGGTCACCTTTATCGGGTGAGATGTGGGTCGTTAGATTGTCGAGGAATGATCAACGATGGGAAAGCGATGAGGGGTTTATGAGCGCATGAGGGTGTATGGGTAAGGTTTTATGGTTGGTTTGGCTTTGCGCTTAGAGCTGGGGCCAAAAGGGACTTTGTCGGATTTTAGAAGGTTTATTTAGGGAATGGGAAAGGTTTAGAGGTGAGCGGGGTGAAGGAAGAAAGGGAAAAGTGACCAATGTGAGCCCCCTTTGGACACAACCAAATAGACCATGCTTCTTTCTGACCTTAGAAACTCAGCGCTGCATATTAGAGCTAACACTGGCTCCTTCTGGGGATGAAAGCCTCCCTATGAGGTTTCATGAACCGTAGACCACTGCCTTTCATACAAAAACAATATCAGCAATATTTCCTAGTGTTCCATTGGGTATGGAGTCTAATTAAACCTACATTAAAGCTTGTAAAAAGAACATTTTTACAATGCTGAGGCCTAAAGGCCTTAATTAACATAAACCTTCAAAAACCGCCCATTGATTGGGCCATCAAAAACTGTTTCTCCTTCCATATTTTGCAGCATGAAAGTGTTGTTCCCCTGGACCTGAGCAATGACAAAAGGTCGAGTCCACAGAGCATTGAACTTCCCATGATTGCCTTTCTTTTCCTTCAGTGCATCCCATTTAAGAACCAAGTCTCCAATTTGAAAGTTGTCCATCTTTGCCTTTCTGTCAAAGGCTTCCTTGATTCTCTTTTGATGTGTTGTAGACTTTTCAATCAATTGATCTCTGATTTGATGCACTTCAGCCAAGTCACTAATCCTCTTTGCCATGTCATTTTCCTCATTCTTCTCTTCCTACAAGAACTTGGCCACAGGGAGGGTCAACTAGATTGGGAATACAGCCTCAGTGCCATATACCAGCATGAACGGAGTATTCCCTATGGATTTCTTGGTGGTCACCCTGTCAGCAAACTTCAGTTTGGAATCCCAGTTCCTTTTGTTGTCTTCCAACAGCTTTTTGATTATCCTTATCAAGCCCTTATTGGTTGATTCTGCTAGACCATTACCTTGAGGGTAATATGAGGTGGAATGCACTAGTTTAATTCCCATTGAGTCACACATGTCCACCAACTCTTTTGCCCTGAAGGCTGCTGCATTGTCTGTAACCAATTTGTGTGGACAGCCAAACCTGGTGAAAATGTTTTCTGTTAAGAACTTCATGACAACATGGTGATCAGATTTCCTAGTAGGGATGGCCTCAATCCATTTAGTGAAGTAGTCAGTGGCTACTAAGATCCATCTGTGCTAGCCACTAGAACATGGATTGATTTCCCCTATGAAATCAAAGCCCCACTACTGGAAAGGGCCACTGGCATGTGTTGGCTTCAAGGATAAGGACTTCAACTGCTATTTTCCTTCAAACCTCTAGCATTTGTCACAGGATCTTACAAATGAAAAGACATCAGAAAATAGAGTGGGCCAATAATACCCAGCTCTGAGGATCTTGTGGGTTGTGCTTTTCCAATAGTGATGTCCTCCACAGATGTTGGAACGAAACTGATGCATGACCTCCACAGATTGTTCTTTGTCCAGACATCTTAAAAGGACTCCAAATGGATCCCTCCAATAAAGCAAGTTTTCATGAATACAGAACTTGGTTTTCCGGAGCTTAATAGTCCTAGCCTGGCTTGAATTAAGGTCTGGAGGGACTTCTAGCTTCAGCAAAAATTGAGCTATCTTAGAATCCCATTCACAAGAAGCTAGATTTTCAGCCAATAGCAGGTCATGTCCTTGTCCTAGTGTTGCTTCTTCTATCTGTCCATCCTCTGAATTTGTACCCATGCAGTGAATGTCAAGCATTTTGCAATTTTTTTCAGCCATCAGCTAAGCAAGGCCCCGGCCCTTGACAAGCTTGGTGGGCTTCAATTCTATGTTGAATTCAATAAGCTTTGCAATCCATTTAGCCCTTCTTCCATCAACATCTGGCTGCGTTAGGACATCCTTTACTAAAGCAGAGGGCACATATGTAATTACCTTGGAGTGCAGAATGTAGATTTGGAAGGCTTTTAAAGATTTGATAAGAGAATAAGCCTGTTTTTCGATAATATCATACCTTAGTTCAACATCCCTTAAGGTTTTTCTGAAAAATTCCACTGGATGCTCTGAATCCCCATCATCTTTCTGCAATAAGACTGCTGCAAGGGTGTCACCAGAAGCAAAGGAGAAGATATCGAACTCCTTGCTATAGTCTGGGATGAACAAAGTGGGGGCTTCCATAATAGCTCTTTTGATGGCTTCAAAAGATCTTCTTGTTGCATCAGTCCATTTGATCTTTGATCCCTTTTTCAGCATAGAGGTGATGTATTTTACCAATTATGCAAAATTAGGAATAAACCTCCTTACAAAATTTATTTTACCCAAAAAGGATTGGATGTCCTTTTTTGATCTTGGGACAGACAAGGCCTGTATTGCTTTCACTCTTTCTGGGTCAATCTTGACACCTGCAACAGAAACAATGTGTCCTAGAAGCTTGCCTTCTTCTAAAGCAAATTGTGACTTCTTAGGATTCACTGATATCCCAAACCTTCTGCACTTCATAAACACTTTCTTCAAATGCTGCAAATGATCTTGGTGGTTGTTGGAGTATGTTGTTATATCATCCAGGTAGACAAAGGCAAACTTATCCTTCTCTCCTACAAACGCTATATCCATGGCTCTCTGAAAGGTAGCCCCAGCATTCATCAGCCCAAAGGGCATCTTAGAGTACATAAAAGTGCCCTAAGGAGTGGTGAAAGTAGTCTTTTCTTGGTCATTTAGATGTACAGCAACTTGGTTATACCCTAAAAATCCATCCAGGAAAGACATAACTTTGGCTCCTGAGACTTTCTATAGCAAATGTTCCATCTTTGACAGGGGATAGTTGTCCTTTCTGGAACATTTGTTCAAGTTCCTGAAATCAACACACAGCCTGATTTCTCCACTTTTCTTCCTCACCACTACCAAGTTGGCTACCCACTTTGAATACCTCAGAGGAACTATGATTTTGGCAGCCAAAAACTTCTTGATTTCTTTTTCAATCAGAGAGAGAAGCAAAGGATTTATGGGTCTTAGCTTCTGTTTGAAAGGAATGGTGTCTTTCTCCAATGGGATCTTATGTTGGATGATATTTTTGTCATAAGTTTTAAGGTCACTGTATTCCCAGGCAAATACATCAGCAAATTGCTTCATTAAGGTGCAGTACTCAGAACTTTGGGAGGCAGACAAATGGGTGGACAGATTTATATACTTTGGATGATCTGGACTCCCTATGTTATGCCTATGGACTGCAGACTGATTTTCTTTTTGAGAAATCTTATGAGGCACATCATTATGGTCAAACAGCTTCTCTAGAGGTACTAGCCCTTTAGGTATATGATTGCTAGGCAACTATAGAATGTTGTCTTGGCCAATTCTGTTCCTTAGCTGGGGCTGGGGACATTCCTCCAAGGTTTCATTCTCTTGATCAATTTGCATTTCAGAGAATTCATTAATGACTTGCAAAAACCTCTTTACTTCATCATCATCCTCAAAAACTTTCCAATGCTGGACATTATCAGGCAAGGATGGACTATATTTTACCTGGACTTGATAAGCCAATCTAGGGGGCATGGGAGGGATGAACATGCTAGCAGACACAACAAGGGAATTAGCAAGCTGATTTTTTACTCTGGGAATATATGAGATGCAAAAGCTATCAAAAGAATCTTTGAGTCTCCATACCTCATCTCTGTATGCTTTCAGCCTTGGGTACCTTGCTTTGAACGTTTTATTCACCTGTTGAATGATGAGATCAGCATCTCCAAACACCTAGATGTCTCTGATTCCCATGTCTTTGGCAGCGTTTAAGCCCAATATCAGAGCCTCATACTTAGATATATTGTTGGTGACTTGAAAAGTCAGTTTAAAAGACAGATGTGTGCTTTCTTGTTTTGGAGACACCAGCACCACTCCTGCTCCTGCAGTTTCCTTTGAACATGCTCCATCAAAGAACATATCCCAAGCCTGTGTCCCTTCTTCTTCCATGGCCGGGCATACTGGTTTCTTGAGCTGCACCAAGGCCCTATGGGATTCTTCAATTTGGAGAATACATGCTCCAAAATCACTGTCCACAACGTAAATGGATGATTAATGGGATTCTTCTCATCACTGATGATATAGGCCAGCTGGGCTTCCCTATATATTCTTCTGCTTTCTCCTCCAAAAACTAGGACAGTGGCATAAGACAAGTCACTTTGCAATGTCCCACCCAACCTCTTAATCCACCCTCTGGAAAGTAGCATACCAAACTTAGGGGGGACATCTGCTACCACAATATCCATCATCATGCTTTTCATGGGCAGCTGAGTTAGGGTGATAGCTAAGTCTTTGATTAATCCCAGACATTTCACCTTCCTCGAATCAAAGGAGAATAAGTCATGATAAGGTCTAGTAATATCAAGGCCTAACTCTTCCATGACAGCTTTGGGCATCAGATTATGGCTAGCACTTGTGTCCAGCAGATAGTTGTGGAGGATTTTGTCATGAATGGTCAAGGAGACATAAAATGATGGGGAATTGTCATCAGCAGGTTCAATCATTGGGCTAAGCACAACTACAGGTTTATCATCTTATAAATTCACAGTCATTGGATGTTTGTGTGGCTTTCAGCTCAAGGGCATCAAGGATGGGCTTCTTAAAGACCTCACTCTTTACAAGTTCTACCAGAGGTACAAAATTTTTTAACTTCTGGACTTCTGATTCAAAACTGAAAGGGGAAGGGGACTTGTCAGCGCCTCTTACCTCTTGAGCCGGTGTTTTGAGGATGATGGGATCAACAGTTGGTCGCTTCTGCTTGTAAAGATCTGGTGCTCTGTGGGGACAACAACTCTTTGGGCAGGATTCTCTTTGACATTACTTGTTCTTGACCTCAAGTTATATCTTCGCTGGTCTTCAGTCTGTAGAATAGCTTCTTTGTCCCACTCTTGAGTAGTCCGGTCCCTGAGTAATGACTCTTCATAGGTAGCTAATGTCAAAAAGGCAACACTGCCCTTGTCTTCCATGCAGTGAATCTCACCCTCTTCATCAAACTGCTCCTCCTCCATGACTACGTTCTGGAAAGGAGTCTTAACCCTTTGTTCTTCACTGGCCTCTTTACCCCTCTGAATGATCTGCAATTTTTCATTTGCTCTTCTGAATGGATTTGGATTTCTAGGAGCAAATGTATTAGGAAGCCTTGCTTTCCTAGAACTCTGCTCAACCTTTTGTTTGGATATTTCAGCAGCCAATGACTCTATCATTTTAGTCATTTTATCTATTTTGGGTTCTGAAGATGAAGAAGAAGAGGAAGACTCGCCTCTCTACCTCCTTCTATCAACATGTCCTTTGAGTTTCTCTACAGCCATGATATTGGATTCCATCTCCAAGGCTGCATCTTACATTTCAGCTAGAGAAGCACATCTTCTCTCTCTTAATAGCAAGCAAAAATCAGAATCAAAGGCATTGGCATAGGTGAGTTTTGCATAGGTGGGGGTAGGCTTCACTTCGGCTAGTATCTTGTTATACATATGATTGAATCTTTTATTAAAAGTCATACAATGACTCCCCATTTTCCCTTTTCAGGTTACCAAACTTAGTATGGTAGTCTAGTAGGTCTTTCTTATCTCCCCAATGCTTTAAAAACACATCATCTAATGCTTCAATGTCTGTTATAGACCTAGGAGTCAACTCTCTGAACCACTTTCTAGCCTCTCCATCAAGGCTTTGGACAAATACTCTCATCCACACATCATCTTCACTGATATCTAGGTTATCAGCATAGCTATAAAAAGACTCAAGGTGTTCTTCAGCTGTTACTCCCTCTGTAATAGTGAACTTAGGCATGTATTTCTGATATTCTCATGTAGGCATGGCATTCAAAGGAATAGGCAGGACCAAGGTTTCATACCTAGCAGCTATGATTCTCTCCATTTTGGTGGGCGCTTGTGGACCTGCCATGACTGGGGTAGATGGAAGGGTACTGGCAGTTTGGATGATAGGAAGTTGAGAAATGAATGACAGGGCTGAAGGAAAGTGATGGACTATAGGGGAAGTTTCTTTGGGCTAATGTCCGAAGGGGAACTTATTAAACAAGGAGCTTTATGAACCTCTGAGAGTATTTCTTCATTGATAGTGTTAGGCTTTATATGTTCAACATGTGCATGCCAAGTTACAAGCCTTTCTTGCAGAGATACATAAGATTGATTAGGCTTACCTAATCCTGGTACTCCTTTTCGTGATATCTTGCTTTGCTTGATAATCTTCTCAGGGTCAGGTACTGGGTCAGCTGGTGATTTCTAAAGATTTCTCCAAGTACGCCTCACAAACTGAGCCAGAACTGGGATGTGGAGTCGCCAAAAGGTTAGGCCTCCAGTAAAGTCGCCAGATAGATGATTACAACCAAAAATGTGTCCAAACTTTGTCTATCATCAAAGCTAGATCTGTGTCATTCTCCCAGGGAATCTGAGCTTCAATCTCCTCTCCCCGACAGCGGCGCCAATTATGTTAGGATTCCAAGAAACTCTCCTAGGTTGTAGCTCAGAGATGCTTGGTAAAATATAAATTAAACTATTGTTGCAAGCTTTAATGGAAGGAATGATGGTTTGGTTCAAGCCAGATAACCACTTCTACTCTGTTTCATTCTAGACATGCATGAACACCCTCAGACTACAAGGCTTTAGACCACCAATGCTCACAGTTTAGATATTAGGTGAATATGGATAATACTAAACACACCAGCAGATACACAAGACCATGTGACGGTCGGCTACAACTAGTACAGAAACCTAAAAATCTAATATATTTATGCAAAGACGGAAGGACAACTCTCCTGCACTAGATAGAAAGAAACCCGAGAAACCTATTCAGTGATGCATTCAATATTCTAACACAGAGATAAGATCATATTTATCTAGTGCTAAACATCAAGAGATTAATAACACAGTATATCAGGTACAAGCTTAGAACAGAGGAAAATGGACAGTGAGCAGTTAATAGCAAAAGAAGCTTGTATTTGTTGAGAATGAAGATGAGACGCTACAAGTGACAAAATATCTACAGTCTCCAGAAGTTGAACCTTACATCAAATGCCAATTTAACCCTGATTACATCTTGCTCCTGAATATTTATAAGTTTTCGTTACAATGGCACTTGGCTGTTTAGGTATGGAGGGGTCATAATTGACCACCAACTGCATTTAACCGCTTGATGGAGTCTTTAGACGAGGTTGCTTGTTTCACTGGGTGAATTTGATCTGTTCAGGTGCTATGCTGTCCTTTAGGCAGTTGGAGTGCTCGTACTAGTGGAGTCTATGACTGATAAATTCAGTTAGTGCTATGTCCTTTTCTCTTTTGGCCATGCTTTATGTTAAATATGGTTGTTGGGGGTCTGACTATGTTAGTCAAGCATAGTGGGTTATCTCCTTCCTCGGTCAACAGAATGGACGTGGAATGTAGAGTGCATGGGTAGGTGGATCATTTGGGTGAGCGAGAATAATGACCGTCAGATCGGGGAAATGGACAGCAGAAATGGCTCACCAGAGGCTATCAGTCGAGATGGGAGCGGGGTGTGTTAGGGTCATTAGATCTTCAGCGGACAGATCGGACAGTCATTAGTTGACGAAGTTGCACCGGCGTTTAATGGGCGAGGGCGGTTAGGTCAGGCGGTAACGGTTTTCATTGCACCGCTTTCGAGCGCTAAGCGGTAAATGCCTGGCGCCTAGCGATTCCACTCAATGATCGACATGTAGCAGCGGACAAGAGAGAAAAACCGCTCTCATCACGCACTATCGCTCGATCAAGTTGCCTGCGTGACGTGTGTGAAGACCGTCAGATCTGGCGGAGATGAATCTGACGGTGAAAATTGGTCGAGCGGATCACCTTTATCGGGTGCGATGTGGGCCGTCAGATTGTCAGCGAATGATCAACGACGGGAAAGTGATGAGGGGTTTATGAGCACATGAGGGTGTATGGGTAAGGTTTTATGGTTGGTTTGGCTTTGCACTTAGAGCTGGGGCCAAAAGGGACTTTGTAGGATTTTAGAAGGTTTATTTATGGAATGGGAAAGGTTTAGAGGTGAGCGAGGTGAAGGAAGAAAGGGAAAAGTGACCAATGTGAGCCCCCTTTGGACACAACCAAACATACCATGTTTTTTTCTGACCTTAGAAAGTCAGCGCTGCATAGCAGAGCTAACAAGGGGCAAAGACAGTGAGGCTAGAGGAAGCATTTCAGATCCAACAACTACATACATTTACAGAGAGGCAAAAAGGCCACAAAGAGGTTGACGTTAGGGCAGTGCAGCGGCTTCTAGAGGAAAATTCGAATTGCTGAGAAGGATTGACGTTTTCAGTTCCAGAGGTCGGGAAGGAGTAATAATAATTGCCAATGGAGAATGATAATTGCTTCTCGGCCTTAGAGAATAATAATTGCTTCTTAGCCTTGGAGGCTATGGAAGAGGATCCCAAAAGCCTCGAAGATGTTCAAATGTTGTAAAAAAAGCTCAGCAATGGACCAAGATAAACTGGCCCATAAAAGAAAGTTGGGAGCAGTACGTCGTAGCTTATATCAATTGGAAGACAAAATAGTGCCAGGCTTTGGGTGGGGGACAAGGTCCACACACCAATCAAGCTCTTCAAGAGAAAGGGAAATAAGTCCTCATTAAATACATAATGAAAGACCTCAAAAAGAAGGGAAGGAAACCTAAGAATGAAGTACTACAAAGTGTAGGAGAAACGCTCGTCAACTCTGGTCAAGTAACTGCCTTTTTAGAGGTATTTTCACCCATATCAAGCCCTTCATTATGAAGATCTTATCTTGGAATAGTAGGGGATTAAACAACAAAGGCAAGCAACAATATCTTAAAGAGCAGATCAAGGTGGAGAAACAGGTGATAGTTATTTTGCAGGAAACAAAAATCATGGAGGAAAAATTGTATCAAATTGTAGATAAATGTTGGAAAGGTTGTCAGATAATGGCCCTTGATGCTAATGGTAGTGAAAGAGGCCTGGAAATCCTATGGAATCCTTTAGAGGTCATCTTTCAAGATTGGATAACTAGTCCAAGAATTTTGACCGAGAGATTTCATTATGTTGGGATGAAAGAATTAGTCTTTCACACAACAGTATATGGACCATCTACGACATGAGACAAAGGTTCATTCCTAGATCAACTAGTGGCCAAAAAAAATTGAATGGAGACTCTCTGTGGGTGGTTGGCAGTGATTTCAATCTTATTAGATCACTCAAGGATAAGAGAGGAGTGTGCAGATTCGATCCAACATCAACCTCCTTTGATACACATATAAAGGTATTCCATTTGGTGTATATTCTGACCATCAATGGTATCCATACATGGAACAATAGACGTGGCATAAAACATCAAATTATGAGCCGGTTGGATTACTTTCTTCTCTCTGATGGAGTCCTACACATAAACATTTTTGTTGAAGTCACAATTTTGCCTAAGCTGTATTGGGTCAGATCATTGGTCGCTAAGGCTAGAGTTAGATTTGAAGGAGGATCCCCCAAATTGCCCCTTTTGTTTTGAAAGATTTTGGTTAAAAGAGCTTGGTTTTGTGTATTGTTTAAAGGAATGGTGGAAAGCTATTGAGGTTGGAGGTAAGTCCAAAATTCTTACCTTTCAACTAAAGCTTAAGAGTTAAAGAGAAAGATAAAATTATGGAATAAGAAATATTTTGGTTATATCTTTGAAGCAAAACTTATGTTAGAAGGGCAGATGCAATATATACAACAACATATGATTTCAGAGGGTGGATCACTTGAACTTCTAGAGGAGGAGGGGGTCATTCTCAACAAATTGGAGCAACGGTTATAATAGGAATAAATCCTGGATCTAATGGCTTAAGGAGGGGGAGAGGAACTCCAAATCATTTCATAACTCCATGTCGCAGAGGCGTCATAATAACAATATCTCTATTCAAGGAGAAAGTGGAGATAGAAAAATCCTACATCATGACATAGAAGAAGAATTGATAGGTTATTATCAAGGTCTTTTGACTGAGCATGATGCCCGGAGACATTAAACTATCAATTTAGTTCTTCAATACATTCCTAAGATTTTTAGCACAGAGTGGAATGTGGCCCTTATGAGACCTACAACATTCCAGGAAGTGTAAATGATTGTTTCTTGCCTAAGAACAAGGCCCCAAGGCTTGACGGTTTCACCTCAGTATTTTTTAAGAAAGGTTGTGAATTCCTTGGAAAGGAGGAAATTCATAGGATGCTAGTAGTTTTCATCCTATAGCACTTTGTAATGTTATTTGTAAAATTATCAGTCATTTTACCTAGACCCCAAGCGTACTTGTCCACTATTATTCCTTGGGATTGTAGAGAATCTCTCCCCCTCATACCACTCCAGATTACCTTTTTTATAATTGTTTATAAATATTTGCATTTTTTACAATATAAACCTGTGTGGTATAAATAAAAAATTAACATACACATAAATAATAAAACAACAAAATTCAAAAATTATTATTTTTTTAATATATTTTATTTAAATATTACACTTCTATTATAACCATTTATAAATCTATTTAATTTAAATGTGTATGTTATAAATAAAAATTTAACCTATCACAATTGAGAAAGATAAAATAAACAAATAGAAATGAAAACTATTGTTAAAAAAATATCTTTTTATTTAAATTAGACTCCTAACATGCTTCAAGGGTAACTTACCATATATTGATCTCTTACTTGATGTCAAGTTTGACATTTAAAAACAAGGAATATCTTTTTATTTAAATTAGACTCCTAACATGCTTCAAGGGTAACTTACCATATATTGATCTCTTACTTGATGTCAAGTTTGACATTTAAAAAAAAGGAATTTTTTTTAAAACCGGTAAATTTTACCCTTTAAATTTTATTATTGTTTATTTAATTTTTTTTGAATTTTGTGATTTCATAATTAATTTGAAATAAATTTCAATAAAATTTTAATCAAATTTAATAAAATTATTCACTTAGTTTTGCCAACCCCATCTAATAAAATTCCCGTTAAAAACTTAAAATTTGTTAACTGAATTTTTTTTGAATTTTGTGATTTCATAATTAATTTGAAATAAATTTCAATAAAATTTTAATCAAATTTAATAAAATTATTGACTTAGTTTTGCCAACCCCATCTAATAAAATTCCCGTTAAAAACTTAAAATTTGTTAACTGAACCCGTGACTTAAGTGCCTCCTGCAAGAGGGGATGGATGTTGTCCTCATGCTTTCCTCTTGAATTAACGCCCCATTTTGAATGTTTAATTCAGTGGCCTTTTCGTTTCATAGATTTATTTCACAATTAAGCTCTCGCTTTACATGATAAATGAAGATTTTGCGAAGCAAGTTTATTTTTTAAATTTTGGAAATGACCCGTGCGTAAACAATTCTAGGGAACATTTCTCTAAACATTGATGATAATCATGAAATTTTTGAAATTCCATTATAAGTTGAAGTTTAATAATTATAATTTAGATTTATAAAAAAATTTGCCCCAATTTTCTCTAATTATAACTGCAATTTCCATAATTTTCCGAACAATTTCTGGACTAATTAATTTTCCGAACAATTTCTGGACTAATTAGACTACCGCCTTGGAGGCCTCTTAATTTGTATATATCCAAAAACCCTAAATATATGGAGTTGTCTATAATGCGACTTTTTGGAGATTCCGGTGACGGAATCCGGCGGAAGAAATGAGGTTAAATCTTTGATTTTTAGCAGTTAAAATGGTTTTTTAACTGCATATTTGGATTCAGCGCCCTGGAAAACCCCTGGGAGCCATCGATTGTGCAGAAACTAGCTATCAAACTTGGGATTCCAATGAATTACTGCAGGATTTTGACCGGGAAAATCCGCCGGAAAAACTTTCAGAAAATCGCGTTATAGAGTACTGCTAAATATATATTTAAGGATATTATTCCTCGTACTAGTAAAGAATCCCCTTCTCCTGCCACCCCTGACAGCTCTGGCGGTTTTCGAAACAAACAAATTAAGTGAGCAGTTGTCTTTAACGCGACTTTTTGAAAGCTTTTCCGGTGGCTTTTTCCGGTCAAAATCTGGCAGTAAATTACTGGAATCACAAGTTTGATAGCTAGTTTCTGCACAATCAAAGCGTCCCAGGGGTTTTCCAGGGTGCTGAATCCAAATATGCAGTTAAAAAACCATTTTAACTGCAACAAAAACCATTTTAACTGCAATTTCTTCCGCCGGATTCCATCACCGGAATCTCCAAAAAGTCACATTATAGACAACTCCATTAAGTGACCCCTGATAGCTCTGGTGGGTTTCGAAACAAACAAATTAAGTAACCCGAATCCCGATGTAGGTAGCGTTCAGTACATCAACATTGATATATATACAGTGTATATCTTCGATGATTATGGCGTTTAAAGCGATTCGTTCGGCACCTAAGGAGTCAGAACCCCTACAGAGCGATCCGTAGACTTTTTGTCTCGGGGAACCAACCTTTCGAAGGAAACTTTTTGCCAGTCAAAAAAATACCGCTCGCTGTGGTCCAGGATGAGCGCTTTTTCTCTGTTTTGTGATTAAGTTGAGATACATTCACAATGGGATGATGCTTATCATTAAGATTGTGTTTTTTTAATGAATACGATGAGCCTAAGCGAAGTCGGGCCCTTTTATGGGATAAAAGAATAACAATGATGTTATTATTAAAATTATGTTTTTCTTTTGTTACGACTAAATTGAATTTAGATTAAGATTAACGTATTCCATACAAATTTTATTTTCTAAAATGATTTCCATCCTTAACCTTTCTTACAAAATTTAAACTTACCCATAAAATATAAACTTGTGACGTCATAAAAACTAAACCTAAACTTCAATTATAATACCTCTGGATTTTACAAATTCAGAAGCAGAATTTCGTGTCTGTTCCATACTGAGCTACAGTTTGTTTCCATAAGTAGTGTTTTGGCGAAAATTGTGAATAATTCATATTATTGTTTGTGTAAATTATCCTCTAAGAATTCGGATTTCGACCAACGACGTGTAAAAAGAAATATCACTAAATTTGAATAAAGGGTGGACGAATTAAAAAATTTCAATAACAAAAGAAATGTCACTGATTTTGAATAAATTGAGTACAGGAAGGATGAATTGAATTAATAAATATGATTTTGAATTAATTGAGTTCAGGAAGGATGAATTAATAAATTTAGACAATATGGATATAATTGGTAAATTGACAGTGATAGGTGCATTTGATACACACCTTTTTAAACAGCATTGAAGAAAGGTATTACTTAACTGGTAATGTCGGGAGGATAACGTTGACAAAACTTTGTTTAATGGTATTGTTTAATGGTATTCGGTGAAAGTGGCGTTGATTTTTTTGATTAAAAAATGATAATCATGCGTTTGTGTTGGTGACGATGGTTTTTTCCTTTGGAGATACTTTTGTATGAAATGAAATGTTTGAAATTTTTTTAATAGAAGTTGTTGAGGTTGTTCAGTTTGGTTATTGAAAGGGAAGGAGATATTTTAATAAAGTTAAAAGTGTGTTTTTCAGTTTGGTTATTGAAAAGGAAGTCGATATTTTAATAAAGTTTGTTTATAATATATTTTGTGTTTGTGTTCATGTTAATAAAAGATAAGATAGGATAGGTTAAATGATAATGTTGGGAGGATACTGTTAAAAAAAATTGGTGTGGGTTGTTGAAGCAAAGAATGATGATAATGTTTGGAGGATAATGTTGATAAAAAAATTATGTGGGTTGTTGAAGCAAAGAATGATGATAATGTTTGGAAGATAATGTCGATAAAAAAAAAAAATTATGTCGGTTGTTGAATAGGTGGAGTAGATATTTTTCTATTAAAGTTTTTTTAATGATATATTTGTATTTGAAGGAGGTACTACAATTATACTTAGTGAGAAATAACATGAATTAATGTCGGTGATCTCTAGTTCGCACTGGTTACAACAAGAGTTGATAGTGGGACTTGGGGTTTAATTCTAGCACATGTTGTACCAAATCTATATGCGACAGAAATTACCAATAGGCAAAAGATGAACATGAGGGCACGAGGGGATTGTCCTCCTTCTGAAATGTTTAGAATGGTAGAAATATTCATATGGAGAAATGAGGGTTTCATCTAGTGGGCCATCGAGGGCTATACCAGTACCCATTTTAGCTGATAAATGGCAAGCATACTTAAAGGGTTAAAGCATCCTAAAAGCTTCCAAAAATCCACGATTTGTAATACCAACAAATTGTTTGGACAATCACAAAAAACACATACGAGATCATGCTTTCATCTGTAAAGTTATTAGAGGTTGGCCTACAGAGAGAGAGTTGGAAATATGGATTCAACATACATGGCAACCAAAAGGGAAAGTAGATTTGAGATTGGGGCCAATAGGGTTTTTTTTAATTATATTTT
>APFE031268869.1:0-10058 GCA_000404065.3 Pinus taeda
AAAGGAGAGAAAAATACTATTGCCAGAATGCAACAAAATTTGGTATTTGATTCAAGAGATGAAGCTTAGTCACAATTGTAGGAGTGCAAGGTAAAACATCTTCTGATGACAGTTCTAGTTCTTCTAATCCATCTCCTAGTCCTAAAAGTAGAAGAAGCGAGTTTTTTCGCATAAGGGTGATACTTAAGCATATGAAAGTTGAAAATATTTTTTTTATATTGGTTCCCAAGTAAATGTAATATCTGATGCAATTTTCAAGAAACTGGAATTAGAAACAACACCTCACAAGAAATCTTATCCTCTCTGCTATGTATGTGATGATGCAAAGCTACAAGTAACCAAACAATGCAAACTTAAATTTGCTATCACTTCAAAATTTGTTGATGAGGTTCAATTAGATGTGGTTCCTCTTGATATTTGTGGAATTGTATTGGGAAGCCATTACTTGTATGAAAGGAAAGCCATATTCTTCAAGGAGGAGAACAAATATCACCTCACTAAAGAGGGGGTTGAGTATATTGTAAGGGAACATAGCATCATAGCATGAAGACTAAATTATCACTTGTTAGTGCAAGGAAAATGAAGAGGCTCATAAATGCTAGAAAGAAATTTTTACTTATAGTTGTGAAAGCAAAAGATGTTGAACAATGTATTGATTTTAAGGGTTGTGATCCTCTTCATAAGGATGAATTAGCTATTCTCATTTCTAACTATGATGAAATATTCCAGGAACCTGAAGGATTGCCTCCCAAGGGGGAGGTTCAACATGAGATTCAATTGCAAGAAAGTTCCCTTCTTCCTAATGTTGCTATGTACAAGATGTCCATAATTGAGAATGTAGAGATAAAAGTTAAGTTCAAGAATTTCTTGGAAATGGAGTCATCATGCCTAGTTCCTCTCCATGTGGATCTCCTATTGTGATAGTACCAAATGTTGATTTTTAGGGTATCCTCTAAACTGATAATTACTTTTGATGATTTTAGTTAGATTAATATTTTTTTGTCTTCATTTATCATCATAAAGCAATTATGCAGAGGAGCTAAATAATAAAAAATTATGTCGAAAGTATAATAAATAGACAATTACACATGAACACAAGCATTTACCCTAGGAAAAATCACATTGGGGAAAAACCAAACAACCTTTTCCTTAGAGAAATTCTTGTTTTCAACAAGAGATACATCTAGACATCCTATTCATTTACAAGGTCAAATTGACCATCAAATAAAATTGGTTGAACATAATCCAACTCCATCCTTGTCAAGCCATATTCCCAAAAAATTTGGTATGATTAGGTCTGCTTAGAATTAGGCCTTCTTCCTTCCTCGAAATCCAATCCTTCCTTAGAAATTTGGTCCAGTACAAAGATTTGTCTAACATAGAGGGCTACCACAAAGATTCAATCTAGTACAACAAAGATTCATCTAGCACAAAGGGCTACCACAAAGATTCGGTCATGTACATTGTATACATGTCATGCACAAAGGGCTGCCACAAAGATTCGATCCTATACAACAAATGGAGAAATTCATCCTTCTTTCTTCTCTCCTTCACATGGCTTAATAGAAGATTTTATGTCTTTTATGATCAAATCTAAATTGGTGCTTGAGAATAGGTCAAATATGTTCTATATATATATCCATTAGGCCAAATGGGTTCCTTTCTTAACAAAGCTAACTTGAACACTTGAAGGGGCCAACATAACTAGGAGGAGGCTGACATGGTTTCTTTTGGAGACAAAAATTATATTTTTTAATTTTAAAGTTCAAATTTTCTTCTTTTGAAAAGAGCACGAGGAACACAATTTACAAAAATTTTCTTTACAAATACATCATGGACCAAAAACAATAATTATGATGACCAACCGTAGTTACAAAATTCAAAACCAAAGAAGGATGGTACATGGAGAATGTGTGTTGACTTTCGTGCAATAAAAAAAATCTCGGTAAAGAATCGATGCCCTATTCCTTGTATCGATGATTTGTTAGGTTATTTAAAAGATGCATATTATTTTACTAAGTTAGATTGTGAAGTGGTTATCACCAGATTCAGATTGCAGAAGGTGATATTTGGAAAACCACTTTCAAAACAAAGAAGGGTTTGTTTGAATGGTTAGCGATTCCTTTTGGGCTTTACAATGCCCCAACAAATTTATTGCATTTGATGAATGATGTTTAACAAAGTTATTGATCAAACGAGAACTATTACCTGAAAACGAGAACTCTATCTAAAAGACCCCAAAAAAACATGAAAAAAATAGCCCGAAAATGAAAAGTGTTGATTCTGCATCACCACTCTTTTTTTATATATTTATTTTGGAGTAATTTTTCAATATTTTTTAAAAATAACAGTACCCTAGAGATTTTTGAGGGTTTTGAAGCCATATATACAATAAAAAACCAGTTTAAATAACACAAATCAAGATTTCACCTCAAAGTTTTCCATCGGATTCTGGCACCAGAAAGTCCAAAAAGTCATGTTATAGACAACTCTTATATAAAGATTAATGAGTCAAGATCCTATATAAAAATAACCAACCTAGATCCATGTTAACTCCGGATCTATCAAGCGCCGAGAGAGATCAAATCTCTTGAGGTGCAAACCTTGTTTTTGAGTGAAAATTTTGAGGAAAGGTTTGTTCCTCGAGAGATTTGATCCCTCTCGGCGCTTGATAGATCCAAGGTTAAGATGGATCTAGGGTGGTTTCAGTCGTGTGCAGCCAAAGAAAATCTAACTAACAGATGATTGATTTTATCAATAATATGTAAAATTATCTAATATTAAATAAAATCATGTTAAATATGCTAAATATATCTCAGATTAATCTAGTCATTTTAATTTTAAAATTTCTTAGTTAGCTCAGTTTGTTGAGATGATAAATATTGTGAAGAAATTTAATGATGAAAAAAATTGAATGTAAAGTGACAATGTAATAGTGTTGAATGATAGAAAATGTGAATAATAAGAATATAGTAAATTACAAATAGTATTTCATTGTGATTATTCTCAAACTATTTTCTTCTACTATTCTTATTGTTACCCTTGTTACTTTTGTCATCTTTTCATATCAATTATATGAAAAGGACACGTTAAATCATAACCCATGTAAATCTTTAGCTCAATATATTGTATTAAACATCATACCTTGTCTCTCTTTCTCTCTAATATTAATAGGTTGAATTACTATAACATAAAAATCAATGTACATTGTCAATAATTTTTTATGCTTACAATGAAATCAATGCACAATATTGATCCAATCACTTTAAATTAATGTATCATCATACATCCAATTACATCAAATCAGAAATCAACTTCTACACTGAAATCAATGCATCTAATGCAAGAGATCAAATAAGATTAGAAAACAACATTTACACTGAAATCAATGCATCTATTGCAAGCAATCAAATATGATTCAAAATCAACATTTACGCTCAAATAAATGGATCTAGTGAAAGTAAGAAAATAGGTTTATAAACCAACATCTACACTGAAATGAATGCATCTAGTGCAAGTAAACAAATAGGATTATAAACCAACATCTACACTAAAATCAATGCATCTAGTGTAAGCAATCAAATAGGATTAGAAATTTAGAAATCACCATCTACATTGAAATCAATGCATTTAGTGAAAGCAATCAAACATGATTAGAAATCATCTACATTGAAATCAATACATCTAGTGCAAGCAATTAAATGTCATTAGAAATCAACATCGACACTAAAATCAATGCATCTAAACTGAAATCAATGCATCTAGTGCAATAAATATTCTTCCCTCTCTCCCCCCTCCATCTATATATATGTATCTCCCTCCATATCTCCATATTTGTCTCTCTATCTCAACCCCTCAAACATACATGCTCTCTCACTCCATATTTATCCATCTCTTTGTCCTTGCTTCTCTCTCTCCATCTCTCTCTTCTTCCCTCTCATCACTTTCCATCTATATCTCTATCTCCCTTCGCCTCTCTATATCACCCCCAAAACATACACTCTATTTCTCCAATCTATCTATATATCCCTCCCTCCTCCCTCCTCCTCTCCCTCCCTCTCTCTCTCTCTTCGCCTTCTCTCCCTCTCCCCCGCTTCTATCTCTCTTTCCTTTTGTTATCCTCTCTCTCTCTCTCTCCAACTATGTTAGTATATCCCTCCCCCTCTCCTTCTCCCTCCCCCCTTCTCCCTCTCTCTCTTTATTTGTCTCTTTATCTCACCCCTAAACATACTCTCTCTCTTAATCGTTCCCTTGTCACTATCTACGCATTTCTTATTCCCTCCCTCTCTCATCCTCTCTTGAAATTCCTCTCTCTCCCTTTCTCTCCTACCTTCCTCTCTCTTCCCCATCTCTCTCTCTCTCTCCGCTCTCCAATCCTCTCACTATCTCCCTCCCTCTCTCCTTCTCTCTCCCCCTCCATCTTTGTGTCTCCCTCTCTTACCCTTTTCTACATCTCTCACTCATCTCCCTCTCTCTTTCTTCATTCCTCCTCTCCCCTATCCTTAAGTTTATCTCCATCTCTCCCTTGTCACTCCCCGTATCTCTCCATCTCTATCACTCTATGTATTTGTTCTTCCCTCCCATATATATCTAGAGTTAATATATATCATGATATATTAATATATATCATACTATAACAAATTTAATATTGTATTAATCCAAAGTTTTTTAATTTAATAATATTAATATTATTAATAATCTTTTTTTGTATGGTATTAATAATAATTTGGCCCATGGTATTAATAGGCTTCACCTACATAAAACATATTTTTTGAGTATTCGCAAATATAAAGAGGTCTATGGAATAAATATAACAGGATGTTTTATTTATTTACGGTACGTCTCGTTTATTTATATTTTTATTTATTTACCATGCCTCTTTTATAAATATGGTATTTGACCCATGGTATTAATAGACTTCACCTAAATAAAACATATTTTTTGAGTTTTCATAAATGTAAAGAGGTTTATGGAATAAATATAAAACGAGGTTTTATTTATTTACCATACCTCTAGTTTATTTATATTTTTATTTATTTACCATACATCTTTTTTGAGTGTTAGTAAACCTCTTTATATTTTAAATTTATATTGTGTTTATACATACTAATAGATGTTAAATGTTAAACATTATGTTTATGTTTACATTTACATTTACGCCATTACATTTACATGTTTACGTTTTGATGTGAGATCTACCCCCTTAAAAAATATTAAAATTAAAACAAAACAATCAAAAGGGAGGGTATTTTTTTTAATAACAACTAGTTTATGAAAAATAATATTTTAATAATGATTATTAATATCAAATAATATTCAAGAATAATATATTATAATGTATAATAATTATTAAAATTAATTAAGAAAATAGTAGCTAAACATTAATAAGAAACAAGCAATCTAAGTCAAGCCAAGACAAGGAACAAAATCATATATATATATAAAGGAATCAAGGCATGATTAATGAGTCAAAATCCTATAACAAAAATAATAATTAAAGGAAACTAAAATTAAAACAAAACAATCAAAATGGAGTGTAAAAATGTTTTGAAGGTGAAAAAATAGATCAAAAAAATATTAAAATTAAATGCAAATACCTATATAGAAACAAAACAATTCATAAATAGAAACATCAAACCCTAAAAAGTAAAATAATCCGCAAAGGCCGCCTCCTTTAATTTACGATGATGGAAATGACTAACGTTAACAATGACATAGGCTTCCTCAATGCAGACACACAAACCACTCAAAGCATTCAAATACACATACAAACCATTCAAGATAAACAACATATACTAAATTAAAAAAAATAATAATAAAATCGTGCCGAACAAAAAATGTAATGTAAATTTTAAAATTTATCTCAAATATATACATAATATTGATAATTTAAAAAATTAGCATTATTGCTCTGGAGTGATATGTCATGTGCAATGCAGACAGGTCAAATCCCTCGTAGAATAAACTTTGAGTACTAAAAAATTGATATTCTCAACATATACAAATCCAATATTAAATGAATCTAATCCGATAATAATTTGACAACTAACAGTCAGATATACTAACTCCACCGATGGCATTTAATGGGATGTCAATATCATATGGGGTAAAATCTCGACACACTACGTAATAGTTCGTACAAAATCGAAAATCGCGGGGCTAGCCTGTAATGAACCGCGTTTCGAGCAATGGACCACACGTTGTGCCCATAAACCGTGTGGGGTTCAGTGTTGACCATCTTTGTAAATTCCACGCGGACGATGCTTTCCCTAAAGAAGAGGCGCACGCGAGGGAGTTTTCAGAATATTTATAGTGGTAGGGGCCACCATATGTTGACACTTTTCAAAATCATCATTGCAGTCAAAATTTTGGGATGAATGACGTGGAAGATGGGAGGAAGCATCAAATTGGTCACTTCTTTATAAAGTTTGCAGTTTTATTTTCTTTATCCAAAAGAATTTCAGCACCAATATGTATTGCATATTTGCCTATAATTATGCTAAGTTTGTGGAAGATATTGACAAACATGAAATCACTATGAGAAGAGGGGAGACCCTTCATGTCAAAGTAGAACCTTTCCTAACTTAGGTTATATAGTTATAATTTATAAATGTATTTTAAAAATTTTGAACTGATATTTTTAATTTAAAAAGATGATTGACTTAATTAGTTAAATTTTATTTTATCTATATTTTTAATAGTAATTAATTTATTTTTACTAAATTTTGTTTATATGTAAGTTGTAATTTATATATGAATTTCAAATCGTGTGTCATAACAAGAAGCTTTATTATTTGTGGAAATCTTAAGCTTAGACATATCTCATCATATATATCTATATCTTTACTACACATCTTTATTAAAAATGATTCATAATTTCTTAGTATATTTTTAAACCTTAAATTAGTGTAATAGGCAAGGTGAGTTTAAATTGACAGATGTTGTTGGTGCAACATAACATTGGTTTTAGGAGTAAGAATAGTCTCAAAATGCGAAAAGAAAGAAGATAGTTGATGTTGAAGCAATTACACATTGCAACCATGTACCACAAAAGGTTGTAGTGGCCATAATGTAGGATTTCCTTGGAAGGAAAAATGAAATAATTGAAATTCATGTTTGGAAGCACAATAAAATGGGAATATGAGTCAACCTTTAAAGTCATCTTAGAGGAGAGGTGATAATCATTTATTTCAAGTTTACATGCTTTCATTTTTTGAAATGATAATTGAGTTTATTATTGGGTATGATTAGAATCTTCATGTTTTCCATTATATTCACTATCATGAGATTAATAATCTTAGCAATGAAATGTAAAAGAGGATTCATCCACAATATTCAAGTTAATCATCCCACATGCCTTTACTCATTTTTTAGATTCATATTTCTTTATGATCACTTATGTGTGTTCTTTAAGCACATGGATCTTCCTTTCAAAATCAACTAAACATAAACACCATCAAATCTTTCAAATACAGTTCAATCAAGAAGCTACCAAAGTTCAATAGATAAAATGCCAATAAGTTATGTTTTAAACTCTTCAACTATGACTTCTTGCTATGCCCAAATGTTAGTCAAATTCCCTCATGCTATAATACCTCACAATATTTTATAAGCTACCAAAGTTCAATAGATAAAATGCCAATAAGTTATGTTTTAAACTCTTCAACTATGACTTCTTGCTATGCCCAAATGTTAGTCAAATTCCCTCATGCTATAATACCTCACAATATTTTATATGATTCCAAAATTGAGCAATTCATGGTATATTTATATCCAATCTTCAAGTATTTCCCAAATATTAGACCTTTAATTACCAATATTTAGAAGCCCTTATTATGAGTACACATTTTTATTGTTTTTTCAACTAATAAAGTTTGTAAATAACCATGTTAACACTTTTAATTAATAAATTTATATTGATAGTGACCAAGGAATTAAATAGAAAGTTCTATAACCACAAGTTTAGGGTTTTGATAAAATTTGGGTATTCAAAGAACATTTGAAATGGGGATATGTAGTGGGGTTGAGCTTGCGAGGAAAGGTAGAGGAAGGTTAAGTTTTGTTGTCTTTGGAATCTATTAGGAGCATTGACAATGTTGTCTCCCTCTACTAGGGAAGTTATTTGTAAACTTTTGGTTATCATGCAACTAAGCTTTGTAAGCTATAATTTGGGATTTATTTGTTTTTTCCCCCTAAACCTGGCCCTCCAAACTTCATTTTCATGAACTTTGAATTAGCTATATTCACACAATATTTATGTTACTCACCATGCTTTCTCATTATTATATTTCTTAATTAAAAGTGATGATTATGATGGGTTGCCTAGTTCATTTATTTTTTAGTTTTCCTCTTCTATGAGATGAAAGATACTATTAACTCACATTATTTATGAGATTAAATATATTAGTAGTTGCTTGAAGCAAGCTCTATTTATATGAAATATATGAGGCTACTATATAGACCATAGTAGTTTTGACTTCAACCATCCATCATTTTAAATTCTTCTTACCAAAATATTCCCTTCAAGTCACAAACTCTAGGATTTTCCATAAATGAAAAGGATCTTCTCCACTATGATTCTAATGTAACATTCCTTTTTCTAATCCCCAAGTTTTTCAATGTAATTAAAGGATGATAATGTTGAAGAGCCAACATGGATATATTTCCAAGATTGTCTATTGTAAATATTTTGATTTGATTATAAACTACTAAAGTTGAAGAAGAAGGAGTATCTTATATGAATTCTGATGTATGGCAGGATTGACTAATTAGGAAGTCTGTAAGGGAAATTGGGAAGTTTCCCATCTTCCCTAAATTTAATGTTATGACCCTAATGTTCTTCTTGAACTACCAACTACCCAAGTAGTTATGAGAGTATGGAGGAGAAGGTGTTGGAGCCACCCAAGCACGGGCTACGCACCTCACAGTAAAGTCTTGGTTGACTTCACATCCCAAAAAGGGGAACTTGTATCTTTCCTATGTGAAGCAACACTTGTGGGTAGAAAACATGTCAATTTTGAGTTAGTTATTTTGAGTAGTTTGGAGGATGGTAACAATTAGAGACAAATATAGAAAAAATACTTGAACTATGTCTGTGACCCTATAATCCTTGTGAACATGTGAACCCAAGAACCACAACCTTGTTAACTTCTAAACTTATGATTAGAATTTGGACTATAGATTCTAGGTTTGAAGTGTGTTAGTTGAGGAAATCAAAGAGAGATCCCTTCACTCGAGTCAGGTAGACCAAGAAGAAATCTATTATTTGTTTGTGTTTGTTCATTTGAAGCACTTGAAAGAGGGAGGATTGTCAAGGAAACCGTAAGAAGTTTTAAAGTGATCTAGGAGGATCCAAGATGTCTGAAAAATCAATAGTCCAAAATCAAGATGAAAAGGTTCCCATGATGAAGAGCTCGATGATATATTTCCAATGCAACTTAAACAAGCTCAAACAAAATTCATATGAGAAAGTTATCACATTCTAAAGTTTTGGAAAAACATGCAAAAAGGAAGGATATAGGTGACATGTGGTAGTCCCAAAGGGTGACATGTGGCAGGTTGTATGAAGAACACATGGGAGGACCAAAATAAGACATGTGATAGGAGGCTAACATGACATGGTGGCTTGGTAGCACCAACATAGGACACATGGCAGAGGCAATGATGTGGCATCTATGTGGCAATTGACTTTGTAGGCAGTTATGCAGTTGACTAAGTCTTAGGCATTGATTGTGTGACATGTGGACCAATCAATTGGTTTAATGCGGTAACCTAAGTTGGAACAAAACCATCTGGACCTTTCCCGAAGAGTTGGGAAAATGGTTTGAACTCGTGACCTCATCAACAACAACCCAAAGAGTCATTGTTGCACCAACCATTGATTCTTACTATGTATAAGTGGAAACTTCTATTTGAATTTATTACAACTTGCAAAGATTTTAAAATAGCATAGATGGGCTTTGAACTTGTGAAGCCATTGTTGAAGTTTGATGTCAACTTTGACTTGTTAATGTATAATGGCAAGCTTAATGCAAAGAGATTAGATAATTGGATTTGAC